>JAZHYW010003373.1:0-23101 GCA_037355805.1 Ixodes ricinus
CGTTCATGAATCAGAAGAAAATCTGTTTTACTTCCTGCATGACCGAAAAACTACCCTCGCCCAAAGGGGCCTTAAGCCCGGTAATACGCTAACGCAAAAATGCAGTGGTAGTTAAATACCGATTAGAAGTGGCCACAACAAAATTTGTTCAATCCAAGCATAAAAAAATCCAAATGGCAGTTTAGAAAGCAAATACATAATCTTCATTATGAGGCGCTCTGCTCTGAACGAACGGCTATCTACAAATGAATTTCAAGCCTCTGTAGATTCGCCTGTAATGAGTCGGCGGACATTGCATAAAAAAGAAAAAAGTGTGATGATTATATAATATTTTTTTCGTACGCAGAGATGAAGAAGGTGTCAGGTGATTGTCAAATTCCACGGGAAACACTATGCGGCTGAGACATTTAGAAGAATTGATAACAGTTCAATTGAGCTGTTTCATTCTAGGGTATCGAATATAAACTGGGAGTCGGTAGTAACTGAAACGGAACAAAATAAATCATATGGTATATTTTTGGACCTCCTACAAAAGTGTTATGAGGAGTCATTTCTATGGCAAAAACTTAAAAATATAAAAAGTAAAAAAAAACTTGGATCTCATGTCCGTTATATAAGCGTATAAAAGAGCGCAATAAATTATATGATAAGTTCGTCAAGACAAGAGATATCTCAATATTACAGGAATTTAGGATAGCGAGGAACCCGCTCAACGCTGAGTTATCTTGGAAGCATGTAGCTCGAGGCTACTAGAAGCAAGTTCATTTGCGGCTATGCCAGACGTTCCCATGGGATCGTCTGGCATAGCCGCATATGAACTTGCTTCTGTAGGCCTCGTGCTCATAGCTTCCTTGATAACTCAGCGTTGAGCTGGGTCCTCACTTGCACATAAATTCCTGTAATATTGAGATATCTCTTGTCTTGACGAACTTATCATATAATTTATTGCGCTCTTTTCTATACGCTTATATAACGGACATGAGATCCAAGTTTTTTTTTACTTTTTATATTTTTAAGTTTTTGCCATAGAAATGACTCCTCATAACACTTTTGTAGGAGGTCCAAAAATATACCATATGATTTATTTTGTTCCGTTTCAGTTACTACCGACTCCCAGTTTATATTCGATACCCTAGAATGAAACAGCTCAATTGAACTGTTATCAATTCTTCTAAATGTCTCAGCCGCATAGTGTTTCCCGTGGAATTTGACAATCACCTGACACCTTCTTCATCTCTGCGTACGAAAAAAATATTATATAATCATCACACTTTTTCTTTTTTTATGCAATGTCCGCCGACTCATTACAGGCGAATCTACAGAGGCTTGAAATTCATTTGTAGATAGCCGTTCGTTCAGAGCAGAGCGCCTCATAATGAAGATTATGTATTTGCTTTCTAAACTGCCATTTGGATTTTTTTATGCTTGGATTGAACAAATTCTTGTTGTGGCCACTTCTAATCGGTATTTAACTACCACTGCATTTTTGCGTATAGCGTATTACCGGGCTTAAGGCCCCTTTGGGCGAGGGTGGTTTTTCGGTCATGCAGGAAGTAAAACAGATTTTCTTCTGATTCATGAACGTCCCCTGCAGCGAGCACCTGTGAAAGCAGGTGTTTGGAGAGTGGCGTCTCCACGGACCCCGAGCCATGCGGGTTCGCCCGCCCACGTCTGGCTGTGCGTGGCTTTCCCGTGTCCGGGGAAAAGGGCATCCTGGTGGTTGAGTCAAGCCCGGGGTAGGTTTGGACCCTTCGGGGCCCCCGGGTGAGGCAATACACCACTTCGGCCCCCGCTTCCCGTAGACGGGTGTCCTGGCTTGGCCCGACCAGGATGATTCAGTCAGTCGCCACTTCTACTATCCCCTCTCTTCTTTCACCTTTGTCTTCTCCTCCTTTTCACTCTTCTCATTTCTCTTCTTTCCTTTTTCAACTCCTTTGGCGGCAAGGGCTAACCTTGGGTGGCGACAGAACTCTCTCTTTACCCACACTTGGTTATAGCATCCTAGTAGCACTGGTAGAGTAACATACTCAGACAAGCCAGACCTGTTATGAGATGTTACCTATCCCCTCGTTGGACTCCGTGGTGGGTGGTGCGCTACAGATGCCGAAGTTCTCGCCCCTCATATGGCGCCCCTCCTCTCTAAACCTGGTTCAAGGCAGGCTTCTAAGAGGCCTCGCCCTGAGCCCCAAGTCACTGAAAAAGCCCCTGAAATGGGAACATTTGCAAAGTTTTTTGTCATTCACTCGAACCTCGAAGACAAACCAGTGTCGAAATTGTCTCCCTTTGTGGTAGCCAAGGTGCTAGAAAACCTCATCGGGTTCTCATACAAAGCGAAAAAACTCCATTCCGGCGACCTTCTCGTGGAAGTAAATACGAAAGTTCAAAGTGAGGCACTCTCCAAGATGACCAGCATAGTCGACGTCGAAGTGTCCGCGAGTCCTCACCGGACGCTCAACACGATCCGTGGAGTCCTCTCTGAAGAAGACTTCCTCGATGCTAGCGAGGAAGAAATTCTGGAAGGACTAAAAGACGCCGGTGTTGTCGCTGTCAAACGTATTATGTTCCGGAAGGATGGCAAGGAAACCCCATCAAAGCATGTGATCCTGACCTTTGCGAGACACACCCTCCCTGAAACTGTGAAGGCGGGTTATCTCCAGTGTCGCATCCGTCCCTATGTTCCCAACCCGCAACGGTGCTTCCGCTGCCAGCGCTTTGGGCATGGGTCACGCAGTTGCCGAGGGAAAGAAACTTGTGCGAAATGTGGAAGCCAGGAACATGTTGCTGACATCTGTGAGGCGGCGGCCCGCTGTAGTAACTGCAGTGGGCCCCACCCAGCTTACTCCCGCACCTGTCCCCTTTGGCGTCAAGAAAAAGAAATTCTTTCCCTAAAGGCAAAGGAGAATATCCCTTACTTGGAAGCCAAGAAGAAGCTGTCGTTCCTCTCAAAGGGAGGTTACGCCGAGGTGGTGCGCAGGGGCCCTGCACCACGCTTGGAGACTAGGGCCACTCAGGTCTCTCCTGAGATCTTGGCGGCTGACCTAAGGGCCCCATCCCGTCAACAGGAGCAGCATGCTGCTCCCTGGGCAAGGACGGGCCGGCAATAGCCGTGCCCGCCCTACCCTTCAAGACTGTGGAGCAGGGTCAGCAGGCTCCCTCTTCTCGCGAGGAGGGCGCCTTAGCTGCTTCCTCTGCTCAGAACAGGCCAGCGCCGGCTGCACCTGTCAACACTGGCCGCTCTCCTAAGGAGGAGAAGCGAGGCCCTCGGCCTCAGTCCCGGGAGAGGCAGCCAGCAACCAAGGAGCTGCGTGGGTCGCATGCAGCTTCCCTGCCGGGAAAAGAGGTGGAACAGATGGACGGGGTAGAACCCCTCCCCAGTACATCAACCACCTTTCCGCCTAGTTCTGGTCGTGGCCGCGGATTGGGGCCCCGCGGCACAGACCCTCCCGGGCCAGCAGGCAAGTCTGCCTGCGGGGCCCAGGAGAACACTGGCACTGCTTTGTCTGCCCCCTCATCGACTCCGGGTTCTGACCAGGACGAGATGGAGTGGCAGACTACGAAGAAACAAAAATCTAAAAACCCGTAACACCTCCAAAGTGAAGCAACTGACTCACTTTTTTATGTGCTCCGGTTTTTGTCCCCAAAATGGCTTCAGTACTCATACAATGGAACTGTCGTGGCCTTCTAAGAAACCTGGATGACGTAGAGCATCTTCTGGAGGAGTACAAGCCACGAGCGTTGTGCTTGCAAGAGACTCACCTGAGTCCCAGCCGTACCAATTTCCTCAAGCGTTACCAGGTTTTCCGGAAGGATCGCCCGAGCTCTGTCAGTTCCTCTGGGGGAGTTGCGGTGGTTCTCCCGAGAGAAGTTCCCTGCACAGAGGTTCCATTGTCCACACCACTTGAAGCAGTGGCTGTTCGGTTCATGCACCATAAAGCTCTTACAGTATGTTCTTTATATCTGCCACCTTCTTTTACTTTGAAATGTTCAGATTTTAACTCACTGTTAGACCAGCTTCCTGAGCCTTTCCTTTTGATGGGCGATTTTAATTGTCACAACCCTTTATGGGGGAGCACACGTCAGGATGTCAGAGGAAAAATAGTTGAGTCAGTTTTAACCACACGAAGTCTTTGTCTTTTTAATACGGGCCAGCCAACCTATTTTAGCCCATCATCTTTGTCATCAACTTCCATCGACCTTTCAATTGGTTCTGCTACTTTACTTCCAGATTTTTCCTGGAGTGTGGATCCCAATCCACGTGGAAGTGATCATTTTCCTACTTTTTTAACCTGCAGTGTAGCCCCTCTTTCAATTCATACACGCCCTCCTCGTTGGAAGCTTGACAAGGCTGATTGGGGCCTTTTTAAGCAGGCATCGCTTTTAGCATATTCTCGTCTAGATAGTCTCACAATTGACGAACTCAATCATCTTTTAACCGAAGCACATCATAGCAGCAGCCAAGTTGTCCATCCCGCAGACATCTCAGTTTCTCCCTAGGAGGCCAAAGCCTTGGTGGAATTCGGAATGTGAAGAAACACGCAAGAAACAAAATCGGGCGTGGGGTATTCTGAGACGATACCCCACTAGAGACAACCTCATATCCTTTCGGAAAATGAAGGCCCGTGCACGCTACGTCCGAAGAAAAGCCAAACGAGAAAGTTGGCAAGGCTATGCTTCTACTATAAACAGCAGTACCTCACCTAAGGAGGTCTGGGATCGAATACACAAGATCAATGGTTCCTATCATGCATTTAAAATCCCCCTGCTTTCTAGGAATGGAACATGTCCAGACACACTGGAGGAACAAGCGGATATTTTTGGAGAACATTTTGAGTATGTATCCAGTTCACATCATTACTCATCTACTTTTCTTCAACACAAACTGAAGGCTGAGAGCAATCCCTTGAAAACCTCAGGAGGTGAACAGGAGGGATATAATGCTACATTCAGCTTGCACGAGCTCCTCGCTGTTCTTCATAACACAAAGCCCTCAGCTCCTGGACCAGATGGTTTACATTATTCAATGCTACAGCATCTCCATCCTTCCACACTCGATGTCATTTTATATCTTTATAACCGCATATGGCAGGAGGGCTATTTTCCTTCATCTTGGAAGGTAGCACATGTCCTACCACTTTTGAAGGCTGGTAAGGATGCTTCTTGTGTTTCCAGTTATAGGCCCATTGCTCTTACCAGCTGTCTCTGTAAGACATTGGAGCGAATGATTAATCGTAGACTAATGTACTATCTGGAGCATGGTAAGGTACTAGACAAATTTCAGTGCGGCTATCGTTCATCAAGGTCTACAGTTGACCATTTGGTCCGTCTCGAAACTGTTGTGCGTGAGGCTTTTGTACACGGGCAACACTGCCTCTCCGTGTTCTTTGATCTCGAGAAAGCGTATGACACGGCTTGGCGCTATGGCATTTTGAGGGACCTGTTGGACCTCGGACTACGTGGTCGCATGCTTCGTGCAATTCAGAGCTATTTAGACAGGCGCACCTTTCGAGTCCAGCTGGGAAACACACTCTCCCGTGAATTTCTGCAGGAAAATGGAGTGCCGCAGGGGGAGTGCTAAGTGTCACCTTGTTTATAGTTAAAATGAACTCCATTGCTTCTGTAATCCCTCCGTCGGTTCAGTATTCTCTTTACGTCGATGATTTACAAATTTCAGTTTCCTCCTGTAACCTCTCAGTCTGTGAACGCAGGGTTCAGCTAGGCATCAACAAGCTTACTAAGTGGGCTGACTGTAATGGGTTTAAGTTCTCTCCTGAAAAGACTGCATGTGTTTGCTTCACCCGCAAACGTGGAATCCTTCTTGAACCATCCCTAACAATCTACAATAGTAATGTTAGTGTCCGACCTCAGCACAAATTTTTGGGTCTTACGTTTGATAGTAAACTGAATTTTATTGCTCATGTAAAAAGCCTGAAATTGAGAGCTCACAAATCTCTCAATATCCTTAAAGTTCTCTCGCACCGGTCTTGGGGCTCGGATCGATTGTGCCTCCTGCGGATCTATCGCTCTTTGGTACGCTCCCGACTAGACTATGGCTGCTTTGTTTATGGGTCTGCCAGACAGTCTGTTCTCAGGATGTTGGATCCCATTCATCATCTTGGGCTTCGGTTGGCTACAGGTGCATTTCGTACATCCCCTGTGCCCAGTCTATATGCAGAGGCTAACGAGTGCTGCCTCGAGAGACGTAGATTCGCATTGGGCATGATGTACTCTCTTCGCATCCGATCTGTCCTCCAGCACCCCACTCGAGAAGTTGTTCAAGAAACACGCTCGGAACGACTCTTTCTTGCAAAACCTAGCGTGATCCCTCCGTTCAGTATGCGACTGAAGACCTTGGCCGAGTCTGTCGGATTAGATGTGGCATCCCAGGTAGTAGAATTTCCTGACATCATAGCACCTTGGGAGCACCCTGACATACACTGCAACCTGTCTCTTACACAGTATAACAAGAAAAACACTCCAAGTGCTGTGCTTCTGCAAGAATTTTATGAACTGGCTCAATTGTATGAAGATCATACAAAGTTCTATACAGATGGAACAAAATCTGAGACCTTTGTTGGCTGCTCTGTCATTGGCTCTTCAGTGGAAGTTGTAAGGCGGATAAATACTGCCGCTACCATTTTGACAGCGGAGCTGTATGGCCTCCTGTTGGCTACGGAACACATAGCTTGCCACAGGATACCGCTGGCAGTAGTTTTCACGGACTCTCTTAGTGCCTTGCGAGCCATCTCTTCACTGCTGCCTACAAGGAACTCCCTTGTTGTTGAAGTTCAGAAGAAGGTTATTGTGGCAGCTAGAAAGCATTGCACCATTGTCTTTTGCTGGATTCCCAGCCATGTTGGTATCCCAGGCAATGAGGCGGCCGACCGTGCTGCCCGCACATGCGTCAGCAGGGAGGTAGACATAAAAGGGATCCCTTACATGGACTATCGCCCTTCTGTAAGGTCTCGCATACGAGCCACAATGGCAAGCCGAGTGGAACGAAGAGATCTACAACAAGCTGCATCTCATTAAGCCAAACCTGGGTGAATGGGCGAGCGCCCGACACCAAGAACGGTTTTATGAAGTAATACTGTGTCGTTTGCGCATTGGCCACACGCATCTGACTCACGGCTATCTGCTCCGTGGGGAGGATGCCCCTTTGTGTGAACAATGCGATAAACCTCTAAGTGTTCTCCATTTTCTAATTGAGTGCCCTTTCTACGAACGGGAACGCCAATCTCACTTTGCACAGTTGTACAGAAATCACACTCCCTTACACCCAATGTTGTTGTTGGGTGATGAACCATTCGTGACTTACAAGCAGGTTTTTAAGTTTTTAGATGCTATTGGTCTTCTACGTCAATTGTGAATTTTAAAGTTTCTCACTCATGCCCATTGTTGTTTGTGACATTATTCGGTTTTATGTCTCATTCCTTCATTTTTAACCCTGACCACTAGAGTCCTTTCTTCTCGCTTACCCTCAATGCAATAGTTTCCTTCTTTGGCGCTCTTTGGCCTCAGCAGCCCTTGCGCCATAAAAAATCCAATCCAATCCAATCCAATCCAATTCATGAACGTCTTTCAGGAATCAAATAAGGAGGTCTTTGACAAGTGGAGAAAGGTTACACCATTTAATGGGCTCCAAAAAGACTAATAGGGTTATTGCTATCGGCAGTGCATCAAATCACAGCAAGACTCCTGGCAGTGTCCCTACAAAGGCAACAAAGAAAAGTGACATCCAGCAACGTCTGTCATCACAGAATCTTTTGAACTGCCGCAAGAGAAAGGAAATAAGGTCTCGGAACTTTTTCGACGGTCAAGGATCTGTACACGGTGTGAAACCTTAATTTTATGGCTTAGGAACCCGGACTTACGGTGCTGGACATACGGTGCATCATAATATTGCCGCGAGCGCAGCTGACCAAGCTGGCAGCGCGCTCGTGGCTTAACGGTTATCGCGCTTGCCTTTCACGCAGACAGACAGTGTTCGATTCCAGTCAGGGGACTGTGCTTTTATTTATTCTTTCAACTTGACCTTTCGTAAGTTCGAGAACATTCTCGTCTGATCGAGTTCCGAAGGTTCTACGCACCGAAAGTTCTACGCCGAATGATAACCCACGACGGTACATAAGGGACTCCGCATAGCGAGCGGAGTCAGTATTCGCCCCAACGTTTGACTCTGCTGTCACGCCGACTTCGACGCCCGCGACGCTCTGCTTTCTTCTGTTCCCTTTTCTTTATTTTTGAGCACAAGTTCGCCCCATTAAACGTTTAGTTTATTCAGTTATTATCGCCTCATCCCTTGTCATTCGTGACATTTTTGGTGGAGGTGCGGGGTAGTCATCTTCGGGTTCTTCTTCTTCGGCTTGTGCAGCAGGGGTCCGGATTCTTGAGTTGGACTTTGGTACGGCGGCTTGCTCAAGCGTCGGCGTCTTCTGCGAAGGTTAGCCTTCCGGGGCTGAGCACCTCACTTGGCAGGGATGTCTTCGCAGGGGTACGCTCCACGGGCATAGAATGCGATACCCCGCACCTCCACCAAAATGTCGCGAATGGCAAGTGATGAGGCGATAATAACTGAAGAAACTAAACGTTTACTAAACGTTTAGTTTAAACACGTTTATAAAGAATGAAAGCCGTTTACAACTCCCTGTAACGCCGAATTAGAGCGCAGCTCTTGAGGAGGGGGAAGGCACGGTGGGAGGGGGTCACGTGGCCTGGGGGTCACGTGACCTCGAGGAGGGGGGATTTTCCCCACTAAATTTAGCGGGAAGATTTTCCGCTAAATTTAGTGGGGAAAATTTTCCGCTACATTTAGCGGGGAAAATCTTCCGCTAGATTTAGCAGGGAAAATTTTCCGCTAGATATAGCAGGGGAAAATTTTCCACTAAATTTAGCGGGGAAATTTACCCATCATGCACCGCGCGGTTACGCCGACGCCGACGGCGACGGCGACGCCGCTCAAGCCGGAAACGGGCGCCTAAGAGCTGCGCTCTAAAACGTTTATAAAAACGAATATCGAGCGTGTTCTGCAAGCCCGGGCCAGCCACTACCAGAGACTACCCGGCGTCAGCGCGGTTTCGCAGTCCCCTTGCGACCCTGCCCACGACACCCCGAGCATTCGTGAACTTATTCGCGACATCGTCAGGGAGGAGCTTAAGAAGCTTCTGCCGACTGCTGAGCGCCCGGCCTCAATCGCCATTGCCGAGGTTGTTCGGGACGAGGTTCAGCGAGCGTTCCTGCCGGATACCCCTGTCACCGTGGCCGCAGCCGATGAGCCGACGCTGAGCTACGCTGCCATGGACCGACGCCCGCCGCAAGCTCCCCGCAAGCCACGACGCCACCCCGAAGAGACGCCCGGACGCCGGAGTACCCCCGACGACAGGAAGATCAGTCGCACGTTCCCCAGAGCGACCAGCGCCGAGGAAGACAGACGTCTGGAGGACGGCCGACCGACGCCCGCTGTGTTGCCACTCCGGGGAAGCTGATCATGTGTGCCGCCGATGCCCATACCGACGACTCGGGCTGCGCGGGTTCACCCGAACGATCCGCGCCCCCGTTATGGTGAACGCCCTCGGGAGATCGACGAGCAACTGCGACGACCTCAGTCCCCCGAGCCTGCGTACCGCCGAGTGTCCCGGTCACCGTCGCCACAATGTCCAGCTTCACCGATGCACCGACCCCGACGTGAAAGCCTGTCACCCCTCACTCCTCGCCGGGGAAACTAGGCGCGGCAACCCCTGGAGGTGGAGTTGTCAAAGACGACCGACGCCAAGATCCTCCACGAACGTCGGAGGGCCCCCACACAAACGCCACCAGAGACCGAAACGATG
Organism: Ixodes ricinus; assembly: GCA_037355805.1. Lineage (NCBI taxonomy): Eukaryota > Metazoa > Arthropoda > Arachnida > Ixodida > Ixodidae > Ixodes > Ixodes ricinus. The sequence continues at coordinate 9,828 of JAZHYW010003373.1, forward strand.
CTCCTGCAACGGAGAAGAATAACCTAAACATCGTTATCGACGGTCGCGACGCGTCGGCTCTAGTCGACACCGGGGCAGACTACTCCGTCCTGAGTGGGAGGCTCTCCCAACGCCTTCCAAAAGTGACGACGCCGTGGGATGGCCCACAGATACGCACCGCCGGGGGACATCTCATCACGCCAGTCGGAAGATGCACTGCTCGCGTCGAGATTCACGGCGAAACGTGCCCGGTGAAGTTCGTCGTTCTACGGGACTGTGCGAGGGACGTTATACTTCGAATAGACTTCTTGTGCGAGTGCAGCTCCGTCACCGACCTGGAAGCCAACGAATTGAGGCTGCGGAAACCTGTCGTAATGCCCGAGGATCACAAAACTTTGGCTGCCACGTCAGCTACAGTGCGTGCACTCTCCGACCACGTGACCTGCCACCACGCTCGAGTGTACTTGTGCCTGTTGCAACCGATAAAGGCATCTGCGAAGAAGCTTCGCTGGAGGGCAGCGTCGACCTGCTCCTAGGAAGAGTGATCGGCGTCGCAAGAGGAATCGCGGAACTCAAAGACGGACGCACTGTTGCACTCGTAACGAACGTCCGACAGGAGGCTCAGCACCTTACGAAAGGCACCGCCGTGGGTCACGCCGAAAAACTCCCCGACTCAGCCGCTATCGCCGGAGTATCAGAAGACATATCTTCGTGGCCACACGAGACAACGCCGCCTTCGCAGTTCAACGTTGATCCAGCCCTGCCTACCCTACAACGGCGACAACTCAGTGACCTTCTCGCCGAGTTCAGTGAATACTTCTCCACGTCGTCAAAGATACGCCAAACAACGGTAGCGAAACATCGAATTGTTACTGATAACGACGCGCTTCCCGTTCATCGGTCGCCGTTTCGTGTCTCGGTGAAAGAGAGGTCATCCAGAAGCAAGTTGAAGAAATGCTTGACGACGACATCATCCAGCCCTCAAACAGACCAACGGGCTAACGGAACGGCTCAACAAGACGATCGCCGACATGATCTCTATGTACGTCGACGCAGAGCACAAGACGTGGGACGAGGTGCTGCCGTACGTCACCTTTGCGTACAACACAGCGGTTCAGAAACCACGGGAATGACACCGTTCCAACTGGTACATGGCTGGACGGTTACCACGATGCTCGACGCCATGCTGCCTCACGTGCCGGCCGACGATGGGAACGACGACGCTCAACTGATCTCGCAACGCGCGGAAGAAGCTCGCCAACTGGCAAGAATCAAGATTCATGACCAACAGCAAGTCGACTCACGCCGGTATAACCATCGTCGCCTGGACGTCCACTTTCAACCCGGAGACCGGGTATGGGTGTGGACACTGATACGGCGCCGCGGTCTCAGCGAGAAGCTTCTCAAACGCTATTCGGACCCTACGAAATCATCCGACGCCACGGCGATCTGAACTACGAAATTCTACCCGACGGAACGCGCCCATCTGCAAGACGCCAGCCACGACCCGAGGTGGTGCACATCGTCCGGCTCAAGCCGTATTACGAACGATAGAACTTTGGACTCTCGTCAAAGAGTGAACTGTGAATTGTGAACTGTGAACTGTGGCTCGCGACTCTGCTATCCTTTTGCTGTGGATCTGTGTTTTCATTTTGTGCTGCATAGGGACGATGCACTTTTAGAGAGGTGAATAATGCCGCGAGCGCAGCTGACCAAGCAGGCAGCGCGCTCGTGGCTTAACGGTTATCGCGCTTGCCTTTCACGCAGAAAGCCAGTCTGCGATTCCAGTCAGGGGACTGTTTTTTTGTTTATTCTTTCAACTTGGCCTTCTCGTAAGTTCGAGAACATTCTCGTCTGATCGAGTTCCGAATTTTCTACGCACCGAAAGTTCTACGCCGAATGATCCAGAAACACACGACGGTACATAAGGGACTCCGCATGGCGAGCGGAGTCAGTTTTCGCCCCAACGTTCGACTCTGCTGTCACGCCGACTTCGACGCCCGCGACGCTCTGCTTTCTTCTGTTCCCTTTTTTATTTTTGGGCACAAGTTTGCCCCATTAAACGTTTAGTTTCTTCAGTTATTATCGCCTCATCACTTGTCATTCGTGACAATATTGTGAAGTGAATCCCAAAAAGTTAGTGTGACGACAAGTAAAGCACGAGGTTACGTCAAAGAAGACGAAATAAACCCGATGACGTGGAGCTGCCCTAAAAGAAAGCGGTGGGAAATGTTACAGCTGCCCACAGGAGTTGGTGTCTACATCACATAACAGAGTTGGAGGCGACGTTTCGCGGTAGCAATATTACGGAATCAAATATCAAACTGGTCATCATTACCCTCAATGCAATTCATACAGAAGGAGATACTGGTGAAATCAAGAGGCCGGTGAGGAGAATGAGGATGGAAACACCTTTGATGTCGATTCTCTAGCTCGTACCTTTAGATTTATGCTTGTTGAGTCTCCGGTTCTGGTGACATGGTTAAAAAATGGCTATTCGAATCAGAATGGCGCAAAGAATAACGATGAAAATAATTCGAAATGAATGTAGCTTTATACCACAAAACATAAGTTAAACCAAAACTGCTGAACACAACATCCCCTCCCCCGACGTACTAAATTACATAACGAAGTGGAGGGAAAGGTGAAATTAAATGAAAGAGGAAGAAGGGGAGCTATGGAATAGACAACTCATACGAACAATAAAATTATCAAGTCTCAGTAGGACGTACAACCATTCTGAAAACAATTTCCTACACAACATAACATACTTTCAAGCCTCACATATCGCGCGTTGGATGTCAGTTACACTTCGGCGTTCAACTGTAGACTCTTTGATGCACATTTCCACTCACACATTAATTTGTTCCATTCACGCACAATCACATTATGCACGACAATGAATTATTCCTTCTTTCTTGTCATTTTCGAAGGCCGTAAAATGTTTCCCAGATATTTGCCGAACAACGTTTCTTCACAGTTTAACTACACTGTTACTTAACGATTAGCTTGCTTTGGGGGCTTTAGTAATACGCACTGTCACCAAATCGCACAGGTTCTCGGCGTCTGCAGCTTCGTCTGCCACAGTCCTGGCGGTTGAGGCACTTCCAGCGCACCTTCTGACGAAAGTGCTGTCTCGCTTGGAGGGGATGCCTGCCTGGCTGGTGACTCCTCCCCGATGTGGAGCGGAGCGTTGAAGTTGCAGGACTGTGCTCTGCTGGAGGTTGAAGTTAATCGTCAGCAGACGCTACAAGAGGGCTACTGGCCTCTTGTGCTCACGTATCGCCAGAGGCTCGAAAGGAAGTTGAGTGTATGGCTTGTTCTGCCGTCGCTGGCAATGTGCTGCAGCAGCAGTTTTTGACTGCCAGTCGTGGTGGCACCTTTTTCAGAATTTTCAAGCGGTCCCGCCTTGCGAAAATCTCATGAATGCTTCAAGTAAGCTGCCGAAGAGTTTCGTCTCTTGATGTTAATCTTGCTCTTCGCTAACTAATTGTCTCTTTCTTTCTTTCTTTTTTTTTTTAGAACGTTTGCTATTTGGAGGCATTTCATAATTTACCACCCTCTGGACGTAAAGTCCATCTTACAAACTGCTGGGTTACTTGCAGAATAGGACTGAATGCCAGTCGTCACTTGCGTATATTGCCCGGCTTTATGGCTCTTACTAGATAAAGAACTCTGAACTGCGGTGTCCTGGCTGCCCGTCTTCCGTCAGTATACCGCATGGTAGTTTTCCTGACTTTGCCGTGCACGATCGCATAGCCGCTACAGCTCCTCAATCAGATTCTTTAGGAACTCTGAGTGGCAGAGGACTAGGATGCGCGGTCTTTCCTGTGGTTTGCGGCTGTGGAGCAACAAAGCAGAAAATAGCCCATGTGGTGGCATGCAACCGGAAAATGAAAAAGTAGCCCAGGACAGCATATTGAAGGTAGCAGAGTGAGCCGTTCTTGAGACCAGCATACTGCAGAAAGGAATGGGTGATTAAATATCGCAACTTGCCCATTGGCGTTTGTGTGGGAGCTCGCAAGCAGCTGGTGGTTTATTACCCGATAAGCCAGAAAAGTTTTGAACACGGCCGAAATAAACTGAAAGCCGTTGTCACCGAACGATGCTGTCGGGACACACCCGTCGCGTACAAATGAGGTGTAAAGAGATCATCGCTGTCTTATGTGATCACGTAGCTGCACTCACGCGGTGCATGCTCGCTCAAAAGAACCTACGATGTCAATTCCGACATTTGACCACGGGCATTTAGGTAAAAGTACCAAAAAGGGTGGCGTGTGAGACGTCTTTGCAGAATTTAACAGCTGTCATGCAGACGTCGCAGGCTAAACGCATTCTTCATCTTCGCATTCATGCGGGGACACCAGTAACAGTTCTCAGACGCCAGCTCTTCTCCTGACAATGCCTGCGTGACTCTCGTCTCCTCTGGCGATGAATACGCTCGCTTGCTGGTTAGTATGATGAACCACTCACCCCTTAGAAAGAGACCATCTTCCATCGTGAGCAGGTCCTTCTGGCCGTGCAAAATTGTTTCTTCTGCAGACAATGCTTTTCACGTTGGCCAATTAGAGGTGATGTATGTCATCATTGTCGAAAAGAGCGAGTCAGCCGCTGTTTCTTGCTGCAGTTGAACTATTGTCACGCATTTACCATACAGGGTTGCGAACGACACAATGACTTCATCGAATTCGGTGCCTTTTTTATGATCTCTCCAGCGGAAGCCAAGAAAGTGCGTCCGCCACCTGGATTTTTTTTTGCCTCGCAGGTACACGACCAAAAACTTTTGAGTGGGCGAAGTCCTGTTCTTCCGATGCTCAGTTACGCTGCGAGACTCTGATGGTCTGTGCCGCAACGTGAAGCGACGACAGCATAGGTACGTGTGCCACTTTTCGCACTCCAATATACTTGCAAAGGATTATCGCAAACCCGTCAAGAACTTGCGCTCAGCTGGAGTCGGTGAGCGTGACGCGAAGACCACCCTCTGGACTTCCTTGCCAGGTATCTGCTCCAGTATTGCCCTAAGCCTGTATGCATACGCGTCAGTTGCCACGATAATGATGGTACATGGGATGGGATGGGACAACCTGAACGTCTTGGCAGATGGCAGCAGCATCATTAAACGGAACGAAGCACTTGTCCGCCTTTTGATCCCAAATAAATGGAGTGTCCCTCCGCAGAGATTCTACCTCGCATGTAAGGCGGCGTATGGAGCGAGCATAATAGTCGACCTTTCCGAGGAACGATATCATCTCCGTAAGTTCAGCTGGAATAGAAACCGCTCGAAGGGCGTCCACCGTTTACCGCAGTGGAGCGATTCAAGCACAAGTGAGATTGGATCCCAGAAACGAGAGTTCCGTGACGCCGAAAAAACATTTGTTGTTCAGCCTGAGTCCCGCGTCAGAAATGCGTTTAATCACCTCGTGTTTACGTTCCCGGTGTCCTTGTTCTGTCCTGCCACGGAAAACAACGCCGAAAAGTTAAAACAATACGATTTGACACTCATTTTCGACATTATCTGTTGAAACGTTGCGGGTGCGGAAGTCAAGCCAAAACGTACTTTATTTAAGCGAAAGATCTCTTTGTGTGTGATTAACGCTGTCATATTGGGGCTGTCTGGATGTAGGGGCACGTCATGATAAGCAGCCGCAGGTATAACTTCGAGAAGTGATAGTGTGCCATGCAAGGTAATCAGTAGCTCTTCAATGCGACGGTAGTGGGTTAGATGTCAATTACCACTGCTTTGTTTGCGCAATGGAGATCAATGCACATGTGATTGGTTACTATTTTTTCTTCAGAACCCCACGATGCGGGAATACAGATTCCGAGGTATTAATGCATTCGATTACTCTTGCCTACTCGAGACGCTTGATCTTTTCGGAAGCACGTAGTCGAGCAGCTTGTGAAATTGCTGATGATTGTTTCGCTTACATCCCCGTAATAACTGTAGATGATCAAGAATTATTGAATGACTCCTTGACAACTATATTTCACTGGTGTAAAAAATGGAATTTGCGAATTAATTTTGATAAAACTACTGCCTTCAGCATAACCAAAAAGAAGGCTCCGTTGATGTTCTTATATGAAATAGATGGTGTAGCCTTGCAACGTTCTAACACTATTAAGTATCTTGGTATTACTAACTCGGGTGACCTCAGCTGGAATACGCACGTTGAAAATGTATGTAATTCAGCATGTAGGAAACTTTGTTTTATGAGGCGATCTCTAAGATGGACGAACTCCCATACCCGGACCAACGTTTATAAAACTCTAGTGCGCCCAACATTGGAATATGCATCGATAATATGGGACCCCTACGCACAAACTCAAATAAATAAAGTGGAGCGCATTCAAAGGCTAGCAACAAGGTTCATCTTTTCTAAATACGATAGACACGAGTATGTTTCGGTGATGTTGAGGAAACCCAATTATCCTCCTTAGAGTCAAGACGAAGAATTGCGCGGCTGAAGTTTTTTTTATTTGCTGTATTTTAAGTATCTCCATATTGACACGCAAACTTATATCAGATCTCCTGGAAGACGGTCTCGACGACTAAACGACGAATTGTCAGTTGACCCTTTTATGCCCAATATTGATATTTGTAAATGTTAATTTCTTGTACAAACAATTGAAGAATGGAAAAGATTACCCCCGAGTGTTTTTTCTGACGTCTTCTGTTGAAAAATTTGAACAAAGGTTGATGAACTGGATTGCTACCGAGTAGTTGCACCTGTGAGAATGATTGTTTTATGTATAATTCCTTGTACCACCTGTATTTTGTTTGGTGTATTACTGTATCCACTCCTGCTATAACCTACAAGGGTTGGCGTGTATTTGTAAATAAATAAATAAGGTTCTGTGTTATGCGATGTTATAACAGTTGTAAAAAGAACGAACCTTGCGTTTCCACTCGATCCCCTTAGCTCAATTCAGACCAGCGGTGAACAGATGGTTAAAGTGTGCAGGCACGCTGAAAGTGTTGGTAGGGTCGGAGCATGCTTTGTTGCCGTAGCCGCAGCCGGTGGCATTACTGCCAATGGGACGACATACGACTCGGTCGTATGTCGTCCAAACGGCCAGTGGTGTCCTCGTGCGAAACCGCAGGCAGCTCGTCCCCTGCAGCAGCTCTCTTTCATCTTCTGCGAATCCTCAGACAACCGACGGTTCAGCAGCCCTGGAGCAGTCTTCAGAGGACAGCGACAGCGGCAGAGCACCTCTTGCATCTCCACGAGCACCTCCAGCGTCTCCAGGGACTTCACGACCGCGCTACTCCCGTTATGGACGGCATGTGATTACCCCCAAAACGACTGAACTTGTAGGGCATGTTATTTTTGCAAGTAAGGCATTTGTGCTAGCGAGCAGTACTTTGCTGAGCATATTTACGTTGCTCTCTTCATTGCTTCTTTTTACGGACTGGGGTGCATAAAGTCTGTCAAAGGGTTAATTTTAAGGCAACTCTACGGTATGTAGCTTACATCAGATTTGCTTTTCTTTAAGCTTCTAAGTTTCGGGAGCATACGGCTCCCAAAGGGGGGATGTAGAGGACGCTAGTGTACGACCGAATGAGTATGAATCGTAGCGCCACCTTCGGGTTTTGCGATTGTGTATTTAAACGATGTGCGGAATAAACCGGGGGCTTTTTCTCAACCGACACACGTGGCTTGCAAGTCGACTCAATCTCGGCCGACCTGGCCGCTCGCGCCTGTGCTGTGTCTCGAGCCTTCTCAGTTTCTTCTTCCAGAAGAAGAGTATCCACTGAGGAAATTATGTTAGGTGAAATAATTTATGTGAACAGCGGTAAATATAGAACTGACCATTCCGGAAACAGCTCTAATCGAAAACAGACCGCCTTGCAAACCGTCCTCCCATTAGGGGGAAGTTCGCAATCTGCTATACTGAAACAAAGTAGAGACCCATGGTGGTGCGTGTTGGTAACGTAATTCACACCTGAATAAAAAGCGATGCAGACGCTCACTCTATGCTTGCACGAAGTTATCGTGAATGCTTCGCAAAACCCGTAAAGATGCGTCCTTGTATCCCAACAAAGCGCGCCTTCCTAGAGCGGCGCTCTTTCGGCGCTTAGCGGGCGCGCGTCTGGCGCGCGGAACAAGTCGAAGTGTGACAAACAAAAATATAAAAAATTTCTTCACTTGGCGACGTGGCGGCTGGCGCTGGAGCAGGGGAAGATGGCCGCGACCATGGCGGAGCTGCAAAAACTGCCCTACCTCGCCCAACACGAGCGCCAGCGGCCAGGACTAGGGTGAGGGCGACAACTACCTTAGTGAGTCAGTGAGGTGAGTGAGTTAGTTCATGAGTTCGATGAAAGACGTGTGTTCGGGGAGAGAGTGTGAGTTCGTAAGTTCAGTGAGTTCATGAGTTCGCTATTTTACGAGGTCGGCGAGTTCATGAGCTCGGTAGGTTCGGTGACTTCATGAGCTCAATGAGTTCGTGAGTGAGGACGTGAAGATGAGTACGGCTGTGAGGTGAGGGTGAGTGAGTTTTTAACTTTTTTATTTCGAGCTAGCTGTGAATGAGTCAACCAAACATGACGACCTCTGCTTGATGGCGCTTCATCTATAACGTCTGTCTCCGCGTAGAAGGCGTTCTGGAAGCTCTGCTCATCTGGATTTCCAGTGCCACTACAGCGTCAGCAAATAGGACTTAAAGTAAACATTAGACAGAACTCTGTCTGGTTGGAGAATAATTATTAAATCTAACGACCAACCAATCCCTAAATCAGAGGCCAACGTTTCGAAACCGGTTCGGCTTCTTCTTCAGGGGCGACTATTGAGGAAAGGAGCCGCAATCTTCTTTTCCTCTGTGGCGGAGGCGGATGTGCACGATCCCATCTTCTTCCTCTTTGATCGTTTTGAAGACGCATGGTAGAGCCCGTTCACATACACAGATGGCAGTGCGCAGAGACCTATTAATGTTATTGCTGGTCTGAATGTGCCAAGTGAATGTGCCAATAGGACTTGCGCATGTCGCACCTTGAACGTAACTGTAGCCATAAAGACACCCAGGACGTTAATGGACTCTCGAGGGTAGTTCAGTAACGTGACAGGAAGGAGGGAGGGAGAGGGGGAGTCAACATTCACATCTCTTTAATAATGCATTCCATTTGTATGCTAAAAGTGCTTTGTATGACAAAAGCCACTATAGACGTATCCACCTCATGGAAGGGCATAGACGTACAGAAAAGGCTGTTTTCCAGATTCGAAGTTGAGGCCCAGGATCTGTACACTCAGCATTTAATGTCAGCTGGCCAGCGCATTCCCCATAGCATGATATTTGAACTGGTCAAACAGAACTCCCTGCAATCTGGAGTCATCAAGGCATTTGCATGTTTTTGGAGCTGTAACGAAACAGGCATCGCCGTGCTATTTTGCAGACATATTACATCAGCGCTGTGTTTGTGCGAGCACTGAGTGTACCTCGACAGCGTTTTAAAATGACTGATTGATCATCTTAAGCAACACCAGCTTTTGACATGTTTCTGGCGAAAAGGGGATGCACTGCTTTGTAGAACCTCAGAACCTTACCTCTACCTTTATTTATTTTAGTTATTTTACTGTTACCTTTATGAGTAATCACGTTTAATGTACTCATGTGTGAAGGGACATTTTCTACGGATATAGTACAATTCATTTGTGCAGAGTGGTGTAATGCCTAATTTGCACTGGTGTCACTGTCCCTGACCTGAAATGGGTTCGCATAAATTGAACAACGCCAAAGACTTAGTGTGGTTTCTAAATGACTTTGTAACTGTTAAACCAGAAGCACAAACACGAAATATTGACACTATGCCGTGAAAAAGATAGGTTATGGAACATTTGTAAAGCAAGACCACATGATCCTATAATTAAAGGAGAGTTTAAAAAACTACGTAATAAGGTAACTGCCAAAATAAGACTGGCAAAAAAATATCATTATACATCTAAATTTCAACAATGCGAGGGAAATCCGAAGAAAACTTGGGATTGGATAAAGGAAGTTACGGGAAGTAAAGGGAAACAAAATATAGATGAAAAAATTAAAAAAGCTTTTGGCAGTAACAATATCAGTTCTTTATGTAACCAATTTAACGACTCTTTTGTTCAAAGGATTGTGGATCTGAGAAAAATACTACAAAAGCAAGAAGAAGAATCAAATAGCTACGAGAATAGCGTGCACTCAGCTTATTTGCCTCAGATGACAGAGGTAGATTTTAGATGCATAATAAACAACATGAGAGCGTCAAAACCTGCGGGGAATGACTCCATTCGATTAAGGGACATTCAGAATAATTTTGAGGTGTTAAAAGACGTTATAATAAAAATAGTAAACGAGTCACTCTCATCAGGGAAAGTTCCTATTGAATTAAAAACAGCTGTTGTGAGACCATTATATAAAAATGGCAGTAAAAAAGAAATTATGAATTATAGACCCATTTCAATATTGCCAATTATTGCGCAAATTATGGAAAAATTTGTCTTTAACACAATGACATCGTATTGCGAGAAGTTCTGTTTAATAAATGAGTCTCAGTATGGATTCCGTAAAAATAGAAGCACTGAACTTTTACTGGAAGATCTTTTAGATTATGTAAACTATAGTCTGGATAGGAATCAATTTGTTTTAGCCCTATTTTTAGATTTAACTAAAGCTTTCGAAACTATTGATCATGAGCGACTATTAATAAAACTAAGGAATATGGGTTTTAGAGGTCCTTTTAACGCGTTCCTGAGAGACTATATTACAGACAGATATCAGTTGGTCAAAATTGGCAAGTTTAAAAGTAGATTAACATCACTTAACTCGGGAGTACCTCAGGGGTCAGTACTGGGACCCCTGTTATTTAATATTTATGTAAACCAAATTGGAACTCTACCGTGTACATCCCGATTGTATCAGTATGCAGACGATACTGCCTTGATATTAGGGCATAGCGATGAACAAAGTGCATTGTCCATTTTTCAGAAAGATATTGAAATAATAATGAGCTGGTTTTCTGTTAATCAAATCTTTGTAAATTTCAGTAAGACAAAACTAATGTGTTTTCGTAGTCCGTATAAACATTTAAATCTTAACACTCCGTTATTTCTCCATTCACAGAACTGCACACGTTGCAGTTGTGTAGCATTAGATTATGTTACAACAACTAAATATTTAGGATTACATCTCGATCAACATCTCCTGTGGAACGAGCATGTAGAATATCTTATCAAAAGAATGCGTGTTGTCTCGGTTTATTTGTACAGGATGCGCAGTGTAGCGACTATGTCATTGAGAAGGAGGGTGTATGTTGCACTGGGTGAGTCTATTCTCCGATATGGGATCTCTTTATATGGAGTATGTTCTAATTATAAAAAAGAAAAACTTGACAAAATACTACATAAAATTGCAAATAATATTACTTACGGAACAACCTACTCTGAGTTAGCAATGAATCGGAAAATGAATGTCTTAAATTTGTTATCCATAGAAAAACTGCACTGCTATGTTATTTTAGTAAAGCACTATTATAATAGCAACTTTAAAATCGTATTAGAAAAGGAACGAACTCTTAGGCGAATAGAAAGCTTTGTTATTCCGAAGATTTATACAAATTATGGAAAAAAAACACGGGCATATTACGTCCCATTTTATTTTAATAGGCTTCCGAACACTTACTATAATATGGAGTCACTGAAACAAGTCAAATATGGACTAAAAGAGTGGTGTTTGAATTTTGAAATGTAAATTGACTTTATTGCTTTGGTATTCCACTGAGCTTTGTCTCTTTTCTTCTTGTCTGATTTTTATTTTCTTTGTGTGCCAGTAATGCACACAATAAGAGGATTTCAGTGTAGCAGCCTGCTGGACGCCAGGTCCCGCATACAAGCACACCAGTGCTTTTGCGGGCCTGCCTATGTAATATGTTTATGATGTGAATAAAATTTCTTATTATTATTATTATTATTATTATTATTATTATTATTATTATTATTATTATTATTATTATAAGTGTATTGCTAATTTCTACACAAACAGAACTATCTATATATTGTTTTCTGAAAGTACCGCCGTCTGACAGTCATTTGTGTCTCCGTGCCATGCCTGTATCTCGAATCATATCACTGCACCCCAAATTTTGCTGTCTCTGGCATCTGTGCCTGTTTTCCAGAGCCGCCCTCATCGAATGCCACTGTCAGCTTCTCCCACAGGAATTGGCCGGATACAGGTTGGCGCCTCCCTTCGACATGAGCATGAGATTCCGATGCGTCTCTCGATTTTTTTATTGTACCGCGGTCCTTGCGACTTGAGCTTAAGAGATTTAAAAGCAGTAAAGGCCACACTGACGCGCTTTGTGCAACGCACGTTATAACGACTGGCGGACACAATAAAACAGGGCTATGCACTTCCCACATACGTCGAGCAATCAAACAACTATTTAAATTTAAAATAATATTTTGTGGAAAATAAACATATGGTTACAATGATAACGTGCAGAGCGTCTTCGAATACCATCAGATTAGTGAATTATAGAAAGATATAGGGCGCGTGCGCTAAATGCAAACAAACCTACTAGGGGTTGGTGGTGCGCCAACAGGGCTGGTATGCGCGCGGTGGTTGTGACTCACGCGCCTTTGCGCACGGCAGTCTCGCATTTTCTTCACGAGTGGTGCATTTAACAGCAACCGCCGCACCTCTCCTCGCGCTTTAAATTTTGTTAAAACTTACTCAGCTTTGTCATTTTCTGGATTACGCTAAGACTTTTTTTTCCATTAGAACCGTATGTTTCTTTTCTCTAACAAAAAATCGAAGGAACACATTTTCCTTATTTATCCGATTTATCGTGGAGATTATCGTCTCTATATCAGTGGTTCCCAAATGGGGGTCCGCGGACCCTAGGGGGTCCGCGAAGCCACTTCTGGGGTCCGCAAGACCCTCAACAAATTTTTTTTTTTTTTTTAGTTGGCACGTTTTTTGTAGTTTAGTCCGGCCGTGACTAATTTGCAACCTGCTTCCGGAACTACGACAGCAATCCGCACGAGATCATCTCGGTCACCTCCTTTCCCTCTTCCCCACACCTTCCCGAACTACGTGTCTCGGGTGCCCCGCGGCGGGATTATCATATCGCATATCCTGACCAAAATGAAGTGATGTGGCACCTTTGTTTTATGTTTTTCTGCTACGTAGCAATAAAAGGCACCTGTTTCATGCTCCAGATCTGTTAACTTACTTACGTACCCCCCCCCCCCCCGCTGGAAGGGGTCCCCCATCACTGCCAGCGGTCCGCAAGGGGTCCCCGACACATCCATGGCTGGGAACCACTG
>JAZHYW010003374.1:0-47248 GCA_037355805.1 Ixodes ricinus
CCTGATTCCACCATGGGACAGCTTGCGGTGTTTCTTTAACATTTCGTTCGCACTTTTTAACCCATTGCTGGAATTTTGAATATAGAATGTTTAGGAGGATATCTATTTGATTCTCGGAATAGTTTGATTGTGTCCAATATTGAAACCATGTTTCTTTCTGAATATAGTCAAATAATTTTAAGTATCCTTTTTGTGTTATTCTTTTCTTTCTCTCTGCTGATTGTTGGGCTAATTGAAATGAAATGATTTGGTGATCACTGAGGGATTCCTCATCTAAGATGTTCCACTGTTCTATTGAGTTTTTTAATGTTTGAGATACTAATGTTAAATCAATCCAACTCCTACCGTTCGCTGTAGAAAAGGTAGGAGCCGATTGGGAGTCATTTAAGATAATAAATTCATGAGCAATGACAAAATTCCCCAGTTGCTCTCCTCTTTCATCTGTTATTTCTCCCCCCAATTTGCATTTTTTGAGTTAAAATCACCGCCTATGATTATTTTGCTATCCTGTATCGTGTCTAAAAGACTCTCGAGTCGAACCAAATAATTCAATAAAGATGCAGATGGTGAAATGTATACACAAATAATTGTTATTGATAAATTACGAAATGTACATTGTAATGCTACGAGATCTGGTTCTAATTTGATGGGGAAAATTGAACATGTTTTATCTTTAACTATAATAGCGCACCTCGAACCGGTTGTTGAACAATAGACAGTATCACTTATTGGTATACCTAATATTTTGTTATTAATTATGTAGGGCTCTTGTATTAGTATAAAATTAGTTTTAAATTCAGTATACTTTGAAACTAAGTTGTTTGTTGCAGCTTTCGATTTACCTAAATTTAATTGTAGAAATTTTAAGTTATGTTCCATTGTTTCTGTCTAATGATCAAAACCGACTCTAAGTTGCAATTTATTGTGGATAGTCTGTTAAGGATTGGAGGCGAGCCACATGGAATGCCAGAGTTCCACATGCGCTCGCTCCGAAAGGATGATTATCATTTATTTTTCTGTTGCTACAAGCCCTGCATTTGCCATCTTCATATCTCTTAATTTGGCACTCAGTGGGGGGTGGTTTCCTGCACAGATGGTGCAAAACACCAATCTGGAGGAGCACTTCGCCACTGTGTGTCCATATGAAGCGCATTTGCTACATCTAGGGACATAAATGTTTTCGTTGATTGTACACGATGTCCATCCCAGGTGGAGTTTATTTCTTTCCTTTATCTTGGGGTAGACCGCCGCTCGTACCTCAAAAATATGGGTCATGTTGCCCGACCTTTCCTTGAAGGTGGTTCGGTGTGTAAAGTCTTCTGGTGCTATGTCAAGACCCTCGTTCTGATTGTTGATGGTGGTCAATAACTCCGCAGGCAGGATGTCCGGGTCAACTCCGGACACCCTGAACTGCGGGTTTCGTTTTGTGGGTTTACGTAACACAAATATGTCCTTTGTGCTCGGGTGTTCTTCTATTGCTTGTAGCAGCGTTTCTAATTCTTGTGCTGAGTCTGATTGGGCGGCTATGCCCTCCCGAATCTCTTTCAGAGATACATCGGTCAATCCCAGAGTTTGTGGATTAAAGTATCTTTTGAGGATCACTTTAATGTCGCTTGACGCGTTTGCAGTTGGAGTCCGTAAGTATATCAACAGCGCGTGCTTCGGTCTTGAAGGAAGAGCTGTCGCTGTGTCGCCCTGCGGACGCGAGTCACCCGGGACAGCGGCCAGTGGAACCGCGGCCGTTCCGGTCGTGCCCCTGCGCCGCGCGACTCCCGCTGCCCCGAAGCCTCCGCGCCAGCCCGTCCGCGTAGCACGTCTGCATAGCTATATACACGTTCCCGCTCTTCTAGTTTCGCTCTTAGGACCTCCATTTCCGTTCCAGGTGGAGTTTATTTCTTTCCTTTATCTTGGGGTAGACCGCCGCTCGTACCTGCTAAAAATATGGGTCATGTTGCACAGGAAAGGCAGCACAAACGTGGTGGCGGACGCATTGTCACGAGCCCCCGCAGATCTGCACACAGATTTCCGCAAAGACCCAGGCCGAGCCAACGACACTCTCAGTGCCAGGCGAAGCCGTGACTCAGTCCCAAAGGGGGGCCGGCCGAGTTGACCACCCCGGACGAGACGATCAACCACCTAGACGCAGTGAGCGCAGTGGGAATCGTGTTCAGCGAAGAAGAGCTTCTGAAAGCGCAGCAGAATGATCCGTTTTGTCGAAAGGTGATCGACGGACTCGCGGAAGAGTCGGACGCCGTGGAGGCGGGCGGTGCGACCGCCGGGCGCAACACTACTGGTATTGTAGTAGGCGCCGAGTGCCGGGACGTATCTGGTATTGGTGCGGGCACGGAGGATTCATATCTGCTGAGCAATGACGGGCTTTTGCTGAGGTACATACCCTCTGACAACGACTCCAACGAGGCGTTCAAGGTAGTAGTACCCCGCAGTCTGAGAAACGCAGTTTTGCGCTACTATCACGACTCGCACTTGGCCGGACACGCGAGCGGCTCCAAGGCTTACTCAAAGTTATGCCGCATCGCCACCTGGCCGGGCATGAAACGGGACGTTTTCCGTTACACCCGCACGTGCCACTCCTGCCAAAGCTTCAAACCAAGAGGCGGCAAACCGCCGGGCTTAATGCAACCGATTCCGAGCCAGCAATCCTGGTCTCTAGCAGCTTGCGACGTGGTCGGCCCCCTACCGAGGAGCCCGAAAGGTCACCAGTATCTGCTGGTTGTCACTGACCACTTCAGCAAATGGACGGAACTTTTTCCACTCCGTACGCTGACAGCCCGAGCCATCACGGAGAAGCTCATGGAGGTTTTCACCCGTTTTGGATTCCCCGAAGCTCTTCTGACTGATCGAGCGAGCTACTTCGTCGGGAAGGTATTCGTGGACGCGTGCAATGCCCTCGGCATAAAGCACAAAACTACCACACCGTACCACCCGCAGTCGAACATCACGGAGCGATGTAACAGAAACATCAAACCAATGCTTGCCGCCTTCGCGGAAAGGCACCGTGACTGGGACGCATATATCCCCGAGATCGGGTTCGCACTTCGGACCACTCTCAACCGTTCGACGGGCTTCACCCCCGCGTTCCTCACATTCGGGAGAGAGCTTCCGAACCCCATGGACCGTGTCCTAGGGGCGAGCGCCGGGGTGGACAACGCGCAGCCGACGCCGACGCAAACGGACCACGCGCGCCAGCTACAAACTCGGATGACGGAAGCCTTCTTAGAGGCACGTCGTAATCTCGGGGTAGCACGAGCTAAACAAAAAGCTCAGTACGACCGCTCGCACCGAGACCTCCGCTACAAAGTGGGCGATCTCGTCCTCAGGCGGAACCATGTTCTGAGTGATGCCAGCAAAGGCTTCTCGGCCGCTTTGGCCCCGAAGTGGTGTGGCCCGTATCGAGTGCAGGGAATTCTTTCCCCACTCGTGTACACGCTGACAAACTTGCAATCAAGAAAAGTCGGTGGGCCGGTACATGTGTGCGATCTGAAACCCTACCATGAGAGGGAAAACGGGGCCAACGAGCAAACTCAGCCCCCGCAAAGACATGCACACGCAACGCGAGATAACGCCGACGACGAACAACAGGCGTCTCGCTACAATCTGCGTAGACGGAGGAACTATTATCCGAAGTTTTCGTAGAGGCAGCCCCAGTATGTGGCGAAATGTCACATTGGCGGGAAGTGCAAAACACAATGCATCTGCTGCCTTCGCGAACGCGCTAGACACCATTGTTACTGGCAAGCAGCGACCTACTCTATTAAATATAAAAGGCTGGGGGGATAGCAACTCACTCAAAATTAATATTAATAAGACGAAAGCAGTCATTTTTCGACCAAAAATAAGTCTCTGGCTATATCGAAGGTTCTCCGCTTTGACTCGTCTCCCATCGAAATCGTTAGCTGTTTCAAAACACTTGGAGTGTTTTTTAGTGAGACAATGAGCTGGGATAATCATACAAACTATATTGTTCCAAAGCTTGCTCGGGTAGTTGGGATTGTAAATCGCTACCGATCTGTTTTACCAACGAGCGTTAAATTGTTGCTCTATAAATCACTATTTTATTCCCATTTAACGTATTGTCTTTTAGTTTGGGGCACATCCACAATGACTAATATAGAAAAACTGTTTTTGCTGCAGAAAAAAATATTGAGAGGAATATGTAATGTGCCATACAACTTTCATTCTGCCGATTTATTTAAGATTTGTAAAATAATTAGCATTTATAAATTATATCAGTACAGACTCGCTACAAGTTTTAAAAGTGAAAAAATAAGAGGATTATGTTTTCTGGAAAGACTTGCGTCGTTAAGGGAACTTTTCCCACATTATTCTACCCGCAACACAGAGAAATGGAGGATGGTCACGCAACGAACAAACTATGGCTATCAAATGTTAAATTTCACACTCCCACATTTGCTAAATAGTCTTTGTACTGATAATATTGATTTTGATAGTTTCACTTTCAAGGACCTGCGCTTATATTTCTGTACGTGATTTTGTTTTCTTACGACACACACCACAGCGCACTATAGAAAACAACACTCACTCCAGACACACGAAAAATAAAGCGAAATTCAAACAAACCGCGCTGACTCACAACTCTTTTTATATAACTTTGTCTTCTTCAACCTCTAGCAACGCCGAATTTGCCAAATCACGCGCTACGATCTCCTAGATGCCCAAGATTTTTTTCTCTTTTTCTGTCAGGTGTAAAGAAGGTGTACTAATACAGTTGTTAGAATTCCTGGCGATATGTTCTGCTTCGATAATTTCTCGAGTTAACTGGTTATTGTTCCTACCTAAAATTGTACAGGATGGCAGGTGAACGACGCACCCACAATCACGGCAGTGTATGCCGAGATGCCCTGAGTTGGCTCTGGTGCAGTTGGTTTTGTGTTCCCGGAGCCTATCGTTAAGGCATCGTCTCGGCATACACTGCCGTGATTGTGGGTGCGTCGTTCACCTGCCATCCTGTACAATTTTAGGTAGGAACAATAACCAGTTAACTCGAGAAATTATCGAAGCAGAACATATCGCCAGGAATTCTAACAACTGTATTAGTACACCTTCTTTACACCTGACAGAAAAAGAGAAAAAATCTTGGGCATCTAGGAGATCGTAGCGCGTGATTTGGCAAATTCGGCGTTGCTAGAGGTTGAAGAAGACAAAGTTATATAAAACGAGTTGTGAGTCAGCGCGGTTTGTTTGAATTTCGCTTTATTTTTCGTGTGTCTGGAGTGAGTGTTGTTTTCTATAGTGCGCTGTGGTGTGTGTCGTAATGTGCAACCAACTCGCCCAAGCTGCTACGTTAACTTTTGTTTTCTGTCTATGTTTTGCACTTGGGTGAGCCTTGGTTTGTAGAAATGTCAACCGTAGATCTGCAACGGTTCCAGTGTATACTTTGCCTTTTTTTTCTATTTTTTTCCGCATGCTTGCTGCTGACCAGTGTAAGGGGCCCGAGGACCAGTCAAGCTGCCTACTGCAGCTTTTTTCCTTTGGGCCCCCCATCATTTGATGGAAATAAAGTTATTATTATTATTATTATAAGTAGGTCACCTCAACGTTCGCTCCCCGATCAACCCGTAGGGTAATCCCCCTAACAACGGCTTCCGAGGGAAAGGGTAGGCGTAACGGACATTGGTCAGTTATCGCCACCTACGCTCACGTGGGCCACACGTCACCGTAGAGCGCGGTGCGAGCGTCGTCACAAGCGGTCGGAGACCAACTGGTCATTCTACCGCAGTACGTCTCGCACCTACGAAGAGGACGGACCTCCAGCCTTTGCTTCGCGCCGTTCGGGAGCTGCTGTCTCCTGGCTACGGCAGTTCAGCGGCGTTCATGGACCACGACTGCGCGGGACTCGTCAGGCGGCCCCGCTACCCCAGCCAGCCGCGGGCCAAACCAGCAACCCGTCGTTTTCGGGGGCCGATGGGATCGACATCCGGCCAGGGACTGCCCGCTCGTCATCTTCGGGACCCGCGCCGCGGTCGGAAAGCTTGCCGACCAGGGACCAACTGTTCCCGTTCGTCCCGTGGACAAGTCACTGCGGCTGTGGGACCTGCGCTCTCCCAACTGCCAGGGGGTGATGCACCTGACGGTACGTCCCGTGGGCAACTTCGACCTGGAGGGCCTCATCTTCGCCGTGCGGCTCTACTCGGCGCCGGTCGAGCTCTACGACCTGCGCGCCTTCGACAAGGGCCCCTTCAACACGTTCCAGCTGCCCCAGAACAAGGAGTGCGACTGGACGGGGCTCAAGTTCAGCCCCGACGGGAAGAGCATCGTTCTCGACCAACGGGGCGGTCACCCACCTCATCGACGCCTTCCAAGGCGGTGCCCCTGGAGGCCTCCTTCCCCATAACTCACAGTTCGTCTTGAGCGGGTCGACGGACGGCCGTGTGGAGCACGGCGGAGGGCGTGGGGGGGGGTTCTACCGACGGCAGTGCTCAACTGCGACCACACGGACCCTGTTCGCTGCGTCCACTTCAACCCCCAAGTACAGGATGCTCGTGGCGGCCTGCTGGACGATCTGGGCGACAACGCGGCCGTAAGAGACTGGGGGGTTGTCCCGGGCATTGTGGCCATTGGCGGCCTTTTTATTTTTTTTATTTATTTTAGTTAGATGTTGTGTGTTTGTTTGTGTCGGTCTACCCGTTTGCGGGTGACTATTGGCTAAGGAGGGGGAGTGTGGGGATTGTGATCCCTCAACATTCTGTCGCGTCAGCGTCTTGGCGCGCCGTGGCGGCCGCGCTGGCGTAGCGAGAGGTGGCGCTGCTTACCACCGTGAGTGGCTTCCTCCTCTCCCCCTTTGGGGCGATTTCCGTAACGAACCCCCGCACAAAGGAGATCGACGTGTCGCTCCTTGATTGGCCCTTTCGCCCCGCTGTTATCTTAAAACCAACGGACAGCGGGATCGCTGGGTCTTCTTCCTGGGATTTCGGCGGCGGCAACAACGGGGAACCGTCCGGCGCACCGGTGAGCTTTGACCCCCGTCCTTTCGTATCTTCGTGAACGACCGTTCGGCCGTGGACCACCTCCACTCCGACGACGTTCACCAGCTTAGCCGTTGACTTTTGTTATTTGTTTTGTATTGTAAATAAACAGAGTTTATCACCGTTACCAACGTGACTGGTGTCTCTTTGCGCTCGACGAGCAGCATGCCACGCGAGCACGAACCCGCTTCGCGGTAGAGCGTCTCGCCGCGAACGTGGTACTCCCAAAGGCAGTGGCCCTAAGGAGAACCACAATACTCAGTAGCTTAACTACCGTTTTTTGAGTAATTTGTACATGTCTCGTTGAGAGTCGCCCCAGCATATGCGCGCGTTGGCTTCCGCCGGTGACGCCGCCTCCCTCTCGCCTATGACCTTCCCCATCCTCCTGCTCTCAACGCGGCGCTCTTCCCTTTCAACTCTCTTGTTCCTAGATGAACGCCGTACTCATTTCCTTGCAGTGTGGGTATTATTGATAACTCATTATTAAATAAGCAAATAAATAAATAAATTATGCGGAACTTGAATTTGTACTTGGATGCAATATTAGAAATTCTGAAAAGGGAAAGAAACTACACGACGGGACAAAAGCATGATTGCCTCCTCCGACTGATTTTTTTTAGAGCGCAGCTATTAGGCGCCCGTTTCCAGCCTGAGTGGCGTCGGCGTTGGAGTAACCGCGCGGTGCATTATGGGAAATGCCCCATAATGCACCGCGCGGGGAGGAGGAGGAAGGGGAGGATCGGAGGAGGACGAGGGGGAAGAGGAGAAGGGTAGAGGGGAGGAGGAGAGGAGAGGAGAGGAAGGAGGAGGAGAGGAGGAGGAGGAGGGAAGAGGAGAGGAGGAGGATGAGGAGAAGGAGAGGAGGGAGGGAGGGGGAGGAGGAGTAGCAGGTAGGATAAGGTAGGGAGGAGGGAGGAGGAGGAAGAGTAGCGGGCAGGATGACGAAATGAAAACGAGGAAGGAGGGGTATGCCCTCCCCTCAGTACTCTTCCATCCTCCTACTCAAGTGCTGCGCTCTAATTCGGCGTTATAGGGAGTTGCAAACGGCTTTCATCTTGTCTTATTTTCAATACACGATATTAATGCACTTCTTGACATTCAATTCTCTGTTTACAAAAATCATGACGTTAAGAATATTCATGAAGGCGGCTGTGAAGAAAATTATGTTGGAACTCACGATGACAGCGTGACCTTCAAGTATTCAAATATAGAAAACAGTGGGCTCCTTTTTTATTTTTAATTGTAATAAACAAACATCGCTTCGCTTCTGATATGCAAGGTAAGTGATTTTATTTTGTGTGACTGTTCTCATTCACGCTACGAAGAGAAGTCAGGCTTTGCAGTTTTAGAGCGCAGCTTTTAGGCGCCCGTTTCGAGCTTGAGCGGCGTCGGCGTCGCCATCGCCGTCGCCGCCGTCGTGACCTCCCCGAGGTCACATGACCCCCGAGGTCACGTGACCCCCAGGTCACGAGGTCCCCAGGTCACGTGGTCCCCCAAGTCACGTGACCCCCTGATCACGTGACCCCCGAATTCACGTGATGATGACGATGACGATGCGGATGCCGATGACGTCATCAGTGACGTCACTGATTACGTCATCGGCATCCGCATCGTCATCATCACAGATGACGTCATCAGTGACGTCACTGATGACGTCATCAGTGACGTCAAGTGACCCCCTGAGGCCATGTGACCCCCTTCCCCCTTCCCCCGAGATCACTTGGCCCCCCGGTACCCTCCCCTCCTCCTCCTCAAGAGCTGCGCTCTAATTCGGCGTTACAGGGAGTTGTAAACGGCTTTCACTTTTTTTGACTGTGTAGTCAATTATAAAATCTCACCTACACATCAAAGGATATATTTACTTGGAATATTTACTGTTTCAAAAAAGGCTGAGATAAATTTTCAACCCATTTGGACATTAATCTTTGTATCATTCCTCCCCTCCACGACTAATAAAATCCCAATGTATTTACACTATCGTGGAACGTGTATCAGACCGACAACAACTCTGAGCTTCCGTAAAGCTAATTAGACGTTGGCTGTTTATACAGCAGAAGTTTAGACTGCCACAACACGGCGACATTGTTACCCACCGACTAGCAATTTAGTCAGTACAGTACGACTGCTAGCCTGAGGTTTTTAACATGCACCACGCAGTAGTGATACAGACCGCACGCCGGTACGATGCTCATCCAGATCGAAACGGGCAGAGAATGGGGTGGAAGCCAGGATCCCTGGGTTCTACAGCGCGAGCTTTCGCTCGACGTGCTCCGAGCGGGTGTGCGCTAGTGCCACTAAAAGCTACGCTTCAGAGTAACGGCACTTGGCCATATTTGAGTTGCCAGTTATCTGAATCTTTATCTGAAATCACAGGAAACGCTTTTCCATCCTCCACAAATGTTTAAACAGTTCGCGACAGAGCAAAGCAATGTTACACGAGCTTCCTAACACCGAATCTAATGCTGAGGAAGTCGCACTTGTGATTCATGATGATAGGCATTGGCGTCTGCTCTGCACAAGCACCAAAATAACAACGCCCACAACAGTGTCGGAGAATAGAGTGCCGGTACTCTAAGCGCAGCTCATTTAGTGGCTCTAGTGTGCACTAGCCTACTCGGCCACTGATCCCTTCCGGCACTTCCGTAATCCGCTATAATGGACCTTTTTGAAAACTTCCATCGACCAACATGACAGTCGCCATTGCTTGGACACCAAGCGCGTGATTAGATTAGAGTCCTCGTCGAACGCTGACGGAGGAGGCCTCGTGTCCAATACTTGCTCAAAGTATGTGAGCAAGCAATGTCAGGAAGGCGTTGGCGCGGACTTTCGAAAAGGGTCTATTCCGGTTCCATTGTCATTTCTGCGCGCAGAAACGACAATGGAACGCAGAAAGCGGCACGCGCCACTGCTGGGTAGACTTCTGAGGATCTTCACGCCATTTCTACTTCTGCTTTCGATATCGCTCCCGTGCCAAAGACATACTTCGTGTACGACGAGCCCCCTCAGCGCGCAATAACTAAACTTCGCGTTTTTTGAACCCGTTAGGGTCTTCCCGAGGTCTAGCCGCACGAACCGCAAGTTCGTCTGATTGGATGGTCGTGCGCATAAACCGACGCAATTGGATGTCTACTACAGAGACTACCTTATACTATAGTCCACGGTGTAAGGTATGCGTACGTAGGTGTGGACACCGCACGCGTCGTAGCTGGCAGATTTGTTGCAATCGGCGCCACCAGGTGATTCTTTGATAAGCGGCTAGTTGTCTTAAAATGAAAAGATCGGCTAGCTGGTACACGATAAACAAGCGTTGGTACACAATACGATCTGCAAAGAAGGAACAAAGCGCTACTCTCGACTAAACACAATGAAAAAGAATTAAGGATATTGACCCTGTCAGGTTGCCGAAGTAGAAATTCGAATTCCTTATCGGATACGTAAACTGATGAAGCAGTTTTTTAATGGCGGTTCTCCGGCAATACAATGCTGTATATTCCATACACTTTTAGCAATAATTTGCTTCTTAACGTCCAAAATATTTTCTTTCTTTTTTAAGAACCGAGTAAACGACCGGTGCGCATGTGAATTTATCACAATAAAGAGCCAAGTTGCCAGACAAACATTGTTTCACAAATAACGCGTGCTCATGTGCCATGTCGTTTACGCATCCTTTTGGTTGCGTAAACGTATGCTTTTTTGCAACCCATCAGGATTTCATCAGCGACTAAATGCACCTTTCTGGGAAATAGCACGCGCCCTCAAGTGGTGCGCGCGAGGCATTATGAGAGCAGTGAGGTTGGCTGCTCCGCCTGCGAGAACCACGTTGCCTGCGTTCTCGATGGGTCCGTGTATACCAGGGGGGTAAAGGTGGGTGAGGAGGAGTGGCAAATCCTGTGCGCTGACATCCGGGGGCCCGAGTGAAAGACCGCGAAAGAGAACGACAGAACACGAGAGAAAGAAACCAATGTAACCAGCTGAAGGACGACAGTCGCAATGGTAATCGCGAAGACTGAAAACTCCCAGCAAAATATACAGTGATAATTTAACGTTGGAAACTAAACTCTGAGCTATTCTAAGGTTTATAAAAAAAAGTATACTCATTACGCTGCATTAACTTCCCTTCTGTCTAAATCTCGGAAATCAGGTAGTTGCGCGGTTTCGTATTCCTCGGACGCGGCCAGCGCCAACGGTGGCCAGCGCGGCCAGCGAAGCCGGTTATCTGGTTTAGTTTAGTGTTGACGAGAGGCCGTACGTCTTCGCGCTATGCAAAAAGAAAGCTTCGAAAGGAACGCGAATATCTTTCCACCGGTAAGTTCGTGGATTGTTGAAGTTCATGAAACTGCTCTGATGATATTGTTGCGGCCTCCCCCGCCTCCGCCATGTATTTTATCTGAGACGTCGAGGCACCCTAGCGCGCTCCATCTCTGGTTCTCCGGCGCGCGTTCGAGTAAACAGCGCGGCGCGCCGGCCGGGCCCGAGGGTCAGGTTTCTTCCCTCCATGCGCAGTCGCCTTCAGACGGATAATAAAACCGCAGAACCGTTTTGTACAAACGCTGAGTCGGACGTTTTTTCATTCGCGCCCTCAAAATCTCGGAACACAGCCAATCGAAGGCAGTTGGTAACCATGTGTGGGACCCCGAAGGTCTGCCTGCATGCTCCGCCGCTTGCGGCAGCCAGAATGCATGGGAAAATGGCGGACCTTTTCCTCTAGAGTTAGTATGTATGATCTCTATGGTGTATACGACATCAATTGATGCGAGGGAACCATTTTCTCTTAAGGCTTATTCACACAGTGGCATTTGACTGCGTTTGACGGCGTTAAGGGTGGTTGCGTTGAGCTGTTGCTTTGGCTACACTTACGACGAGCCAATGGGGAGGCGCTGTGCTGCACGACGCAACGTGGTTGATGCAACTGTGTGTACGAGGCTTTAAGCTTCTCGTCTTTCAGAAAGAAATGCCAGGACAGGTGACGATCTTTCAGGGTGTTGTGGTGGCACCCTGACACGCAGCACGTCTCTCCACTGCCTTTTTTTCGATGGGCTAGCTTTCCGGTTGGGACACCGTTCTTTTTTAATGGCCAACGCGCGTGGGCAAGGCGCCAAATGAGTAGGTATGACTCACGCATCCAACGTGTTTTTTGTTTGTTTGTTTTTTGCTGCCTGAATTAGTTTAGCTGTACTTGGGGGAAGCTTTTCTTGGAAATGAAGCCAAAGTACTGGTTCCTATACGCTCGCTCACATTGAGCGCCGGTGTGCTCGCACGGTCCTTACTACTTCAGAAATGCCAGAAAAGGTTCTCCCCGAGTATAGTTGGTACATTTTACTTTTACTCGTCAATAAAAAAAAAAACGCAGCTTTTTAAACAATGTTCGAAAACCATTACCAAACCTGGATACATCAATGAAATAAAAATCGTAGTGCAATTCTGGCGGTAGTGTGCGACACATAGTATGCAAGAACTAGGCTCTAGACTTGACTTGGCTTAAGGGGCGCAACACCTTCACAATTCCCATAATTCGCCGGAGTGCTCACTGGTGGCGCTGGCGTTTTCAGAAAGGTCCATTGGCGCATTCCACGTACTGCTTAGAGTGTTCATTTTTACACACATCACCTTCTTCATTTTTGTTGTTGATTCTAGAGCTTAGACAGGAAAATAGTAAGCGGGCCGAAAACACCAGTGTCACTTCAAAATGCGCTCCGACTTAAAGGAGTACTACAACCAAATGACGGCGCTAATTTTTGCCTATAGACGAACAATAGCGCTTCAGTTTGTTTACAAATAGAGTGCCTTCATACACACGCGCGCTTTTGCTGGAGTGGTGACATCTCAGCCATTTTTCCGCCCAATCGTTTTTTTAATGCATTTTGAAGTGCGCGCTATCCGGTGTCACTCAGCTCGAGCACGTAGCCTTGGCTAATGCATTGACGCCATTTTACCTCCCCAGTGACGCACCGAGTGCGTGAGAGCGTCACGCGCTGGCACATTGACGGCAACAATGGATGTCTTCACCCTGAGACAGACAGACATGTAGGCACCCTATTTACAAACAAACTGAAGCGCCCCTAGCGGTAGCCACCGGCGGCGCGCATGCGCGATAGAGTGAGAGTAAGAAGCTCGCCGTTTCTCATAAGCAAACCATTGGAATGCGAAGTTGACGGCGTAGGTGTGGTTCACCGTGCTCTCTTTTACGTTGGAATGGTTTGATTCTACGTGTCCCTGGCAATGTCTGATGACTTTAGCGGCCTCAACAAAATTACCGAGGCTGGTTACACCGCAAAACTTCGCGTGAATAATCTCACAGTTCCGCGATTTATTCCGCGTGGACTCCGCAGAATGGGCGCAAAAGCCTTACTCGTATGGTGAGATCCTGTTCGCTCTTTTTTGTCGCGACGTCGCAAGTGCTGCAAAAGCGTGGACCGTTGCTGAGATGCTCTACGTCGATACTGAAAATCGCAAGCAGAATCGAACTAAGTTAATCAAACATAACAAATCGGTGATAGCCACTGGTAACAATGATCAACATCTCCTTCTATCTACTGTTTACACTGAGCCTACTTACCCCACCAACCTTCAAACTTAAAAGTCCTTTGAGACCTGCGCTTGCTTCTTATCGCAACTACCGGGTCGACGTTTAGTCTACGGGCCGCTGTCGTTTGAACGAGCAGACGACAACAAGCAGAAACTTTTGAAAGAGCAGACGACAGTTCGAACGATCAGGGATGCTGTCGCAAACGGTACCTTTCTAGTTGTGACGTATCGAGAAAGAAGGGGCGGAGCCTCAAACTAGAAAGATTCTTGTTTGAGGCTCCGCCCCAACGTTCGGGTTCACGCACGCGGTCAGCTAGAAATTGACGATCCCCCTACGTCGCGATGACGTGTCCACGCAGTTGGGGCGCAGAAATCCCCGCATTTCCCCCTGTTCTTTTTGTTATCTTCTTTCTTTCCTCCGGGAGTTAGAACGAGCGCATAACAGAGAAAAGGCTACCTTCCGGAAAATGGAAGGAAACAGAGAAAAATAATATTATCCTTTTATAAAATACGAAAGATTATTTCAATAATTATGACGTAAAGTAAATTTTGCTAAGATATCTCTGCTTGTTTTCTCGAAGTCTTTCGCTACGGTCTTTGAAAACAAACATGGCGAAAACCGCGGTAACGACCTTGTGGTGTTTGTGTCTCGTTTGCGTCGTTGCTTTCCCTGTTTCTGCACGATACGTTGGCATTACGAGAAGAAAATATTATGTGAAGGCACGCTGCAACACCGATCATCCTTTGTGAAGCCGCCGTGAACATAAGCTGCAAATGAAATGTCCTGTTTGCCTGTGAAAGAGACTCCAAACTGACGACGACTCTGTGGTAATATATGACAAGTCATGAGATCGACGCAGAGTGCACCGGTTGTGAACATGCTGTGGATGATGCAGGAAAGTTTCTTCGGGCAGTTTTAATAATGCTTTGCACCCTTTGCTCACTGCAGTGATTACGACGGTAGTCCCCATAAGCCATGCTCTTCTCTTTCGGCGCCGAAGAAATGGAGGCGACCGCGTAATCTCGGGCAGTCTTTTTTACGTATTTTTTTATTTGCAGAAAAGCTCGTGCAAAAAAATAGAAAACGGCGTTTTTACACGTCCCTACATAGGTACCTCGCTATCCCATTGGCTTCATTTCGCGTGACGATTCAACGCTATTTGCCATGGAAACGTTCGTGAAACTAGAAAGCCTCTGTTTGCCGCTAACAGTCATTTTTCGAGTTCGGGTTGTGACGACAAAATGACGTAAGAACAAGAATGCACGGGACTATTTGCATTGTTTTAACTCGACAACCGTACCCTTGGCGAGAGAAACTCGAAAGAACATGGCCGCGATGCTCGTCGGATCGACCGCGGCTGGGGTTTGACATGCGATCGGTCACTTGATCAACGCGCACACGAATGCTTTCGTGCTGTTGGATGAGCCCATTCGGCGGCAGGACCGGGTCAAAGAGCACAGTGAGCTGGCGTTCAACGTCTCCGATATAACACTTGGCGAGATGCAAGACTTGGCTTCTATTTGTGCCGGTGTTATGAAGCTTGAAAGTGGTGGTGTTGTTGTGGCTCGGACGGTCGCCTTGCTGAGATTATGAATACGGTAATAGACCTTCATTCAGCGTTGCCATGCGTCAAGATTCAAAACCTCACCTTGACACAAAGTGAACAACGCTTCCGCGAGCACGGAGGCAGCAGCCAACGGTCTGAGAAAGATATGTGCCGCCGCCAAGACCGCCAGCGATCGCCCCAACGGCAAGAAAACAAACGACAAGCTCATTGAGGTTTGTGTAGTGCTGACTGCTGATTCAACGGACGACAAAGGTGAATAATGTAAAACGCAACGTACGTTTGCCAGCGTTTTGCAAAACTAACGCGTTTCGTTGAAAATTTAATTTGTGGAATTCGTTAACGCCTTGAAAGTTTGACGGGGACCGCATTGTGAACGCAGCCTTCACACAAGTGTTTTCTACAGTGTGTGCTTTGCCTGCATGCATATAAAGACAGAAACACTGCCTATATGGTGCATAAAATAAAGAAAATTTCGCTTATCTTGATAATGTTGACTATCTATTGAGTGCTCTTGATAGTATACTGGCGTAGCCAGGAACTTTTGAGGGGGTGAGGGTGGAGGGAGGTTGAGGTGGCTGGGATGTTCATGACTTCGGGTTGGGGGGGGGGGGATTTGTGTGTATATTCTAGTGCCCGCCGGATTTGGGGTGGGAGGGGCGAAGCCCCATAATCCGCCCCCCCCCCCCCCCCCGCTGGCTTCGCCACTCGATGATACCATAAGGGGAGCATCCTACATTCACAGGCTGCCCTAAGCATGTGCATAGCCACTGAGCTCGTACCATAATGGCAAGATAGTTGCTGACATTCTTCACGTTACGTAGCAGTTCTTTTTTTAGTACATATGCTCGCTTTTCCTTCACACATCTACTCTGCTTCCGCTTGTCGTTTATGCTTGATGGTGATAAGTCAACTGTGCGTATTTGCTCTGCATCACAGGCAAATTTCAAAAATCAAGCTCACACTACTCTTTAATTTCAATGAGTTACTGTCACTTTTGAAACGACAATCTATTTAATTGGTATCATAACCTTTACATTAAACACACGTGTGTTGAATGTAGGACAATTGTATTTTTATTGTTTTTCTTGGTCACGGAGATGACAACCATCCACAAGATTGCACTGGCTAAATTTCTCGTCTACAGTGGGTAACAATGTTACCATACTCTGTCAGACTAAACTCCTGCAGTCTAAACAACTAACGATTCATTTTAGGACACACCTGTTCGTAGTTCATTGCAGGGCATAGAAAAGTGTTTCTTATGACTGTCCGATGACTGACATGCAATTCCAGAAGCTTGGTGTGAAAAGGTAAAATATCGAATTGATACAATAAAATGCCATCAGCAACCCATCCAGATTTTATTGCGTGATTGACAGTAGCTACAAACCGCAACAAATGGTAAACTGAAGACATAAGTACTAAGCGTGCACTAACTTCGAAGCGGTAGAAACCCTGAAGTTTTAACGTCAACTTACCACCAAGTTGTTAATGGCAAAGTGGTGTTTGCGTCAAAGTGTTGGAGTCCTTCAGAACGGTGACGGTCTCCTTCAGACCGATGATGATGGTTTCAGTTAGATTCTAGGTTCAGTCAACGCACCCCACGACGTCGATGTGCTTGTCGTGGTGGCGACAAAAGCCTTCTTTCGCACATGCCTCAGCTGCCTCGGTCCGGGGTTTTGTCGACCCAGCCGTCTCTTCCCAGCCGGTTGACAGCGACACTCGCGACGGCCGTCACGGCTCTGATCACCATCCCCTGGGCATTAGCTATGTGATCATAGGTGGAAACCGCGCCCTTGTAGTTCCCCGCTGCGAAAAATATCAGTGCGATTCAATTAGTCTGCTGCTGCTCGACGGTCATCATCTCTCATCGTCGCCGTCTCTCGTCGCGAAGCTGGTCACACTGCGATCACACGGTGCTTATCGACAAGCGGTATTGTCGTCAGAAACAGTCGTCGTGCATCGCGAAGGCAACCGGGTGCTCGCGGAAAACCCGTCATTGTACGCGTTGGTCGAGAGATCGTTGCGCAACAAGCATCGCCGCCATTTTCTACGCTCTAGAATCCTGCCCAAAGCTTGTTCCCCTTCGTGCAATAGAAGCAGAAGTTAAAAGCACGAGCACATCACCCCGAACGATGCTTGCACGAACGTTGGCTTGCACTGCGCAAGCGCGCCTGCTCGACAGGGACGTTGAAAGCCCGGAGCACGTTCTTGTAGCTCCTACACCCGCACTAGCTCGCACTCATAGTGAAACAGAGAGTACGGTGTGTCGAGTAATACCGCAGTTAATCTAGTTACGCGACTTCCGCTATGTGCTACGTAGGTCGGACGTGGTCATACGTCACTTTGTCGTCACTGTCCGAACACGAAGAGCGACAGTTACGGCAAACGGTTGCTTTCGTGTTTCGCGAACGTTCCCATGGAAACCGCGTGGAATTATCGCGCGGGCTGTGGCCAATAGGAGCGCGCGGTTCGTAGGGGGAGGAGTTTTCGAGAAACACGAACGTGACCGTTTGTGACCAGGGGTGCTATTCTGGTCGCAAACGGTACCTTTCTAGTTGTGACGTATCGAGAAAGAAGGGGCGGAGCCTCAAACTAGAAAGATTCTTGTTTGAGGCTCCGCCCCAACGTTCGGGTTCACGCACGCGGTCAGCTAGAAATTGACGATCCCCCTACGTCGCGATGACGTGTCCACGCAGTTGGGGCGCAGAAATCCCCGCATTTCCCCCTGTTCTTTTTGTTATCTTCTTTCTTTCCTCCGGGAGTTAGAACGAGCGCATAACAGAGAAAAGGCTACCTTCCGGAAAATGGAAGGAAACAGAGAAAAATAATATTATCCTTTTATAAAATACGAAAGATTATTTCAATAATTATGACGTAAAGTAAATTTTGCTAAGATATCTCTGCTTGTTTTCTCGAAGTCTTTCGCTACGGTCTTTGAAAACAAACATGGCGAAAACCGCGGTAACGACCTTGTGGTGTTTGTGTCTCGTTTGCGTCGTTGCTTTCCCTGTTTCTGCACGATACGTTGGCATTACGAGAAGAAAATATTATGTGAAGGCACGCTGCAACACCGATCATCCTTTGTGAAGCCGCCGTGAACATAAGCTGCAAATGAAATTTCCTGTTTGCCTGTGAAAGAGACTCCAAACTGACGACGACTCTGTGGTAATATATGACAAGTCATGAGATCGACGCAGAGTGCACCGGTTGTGAACATGCTGTGGATGATGCAGGAAAGTTTCTTCGGGCAGTTTTAATAATGCTTTGCACCCTTTGCTCACTGCAGTGATTACGACGGTAGTCCCCATAAGCCATGCTCTTCTCTTTCGGCGCCGAAGAAATGGAGGCGACCGCGTAATCTCGGGCAGTCTTTTTTACGTATTTTTTTATTTGCAGAAAAGCTCGTGCAAAAAAATAGAAAACGGCGTTTTTACACGTCCCTACATAGGTACCTCGCTATCCCATTGGCTTCATTTCGCGTGACGATTCAACGCTATTTGCCATGGAAACGTTCGTGAAACTAGAAAGCCTCTGTTTGCCGCTAACAGTCATTTTTCGAGTTCGGGTTGTGACGACAAAATGACGTAAGAACAAGAATGCACGGGACTATTTGCATTGTTTTAACTCGACAACCGTACCCTTGGCGAGAGAAACTCGAAAGAACATGGCCGCGATGCTCGTCGGATCGACCGCGGCTGGGGTTTGACATGCGATCGGTCACTTGATCAACGCGCACACGAATGCTTTCGTGCTGTTGGATGAGCCCATTCGGCGGCAGGACCGGGTCAAAGAGCACAGTGAGCTGGCGTTCAACGTCTCCGATATAACACTTGGCGAGATGCAAGACTTGGCTTCTATTTGTGCCGGTGTTATGAAGCTTGAAAGTGGTGGTGTTGTTGTGGCTCGGACGGTCGCCTTGCTGAGATTATGAATACGGTAATAGACCTTCATTCAGCGTTGCCATGCGTCAAGATTCAAAACCTCACCTTGACACAAAGTGAACAACGCTTCCGCGAGCACGGAGGCAGCAGCCAACGGTCTGAGAAAGATATGTGCCGCCGCCAAGACCGCCAGCGATCGCCCCAACGGCAAGAAAACAAACGACAAGCTCATTGAGGTTTGTGTAGTGCTGACTGCTGATTCAACGGACGACAAAGGTGAATAATGTAAAACGCAACGTACGTTTGCCAGCGTTTTGCAAAACTAACGCGTTTCGTTGAAAATTTAATTTGTGGAATTCGTTAACGCCTTGAAAGTTTGACGGGGACCGCATTGTGAACGCAGCCTTCACACAAGTGTTTTCTACAGTGTGTGCTTTGCCTGCATGCATATAAAGACAGAAACACTGCCTATATGGTGCATAAAATAAAGAAAATTTCGCTTATCTTGATAATGTTGACTATCTATTGAGTGCTCTTGATAGTATACTGGCGTAGCCAGGAACTTTTGAGGGGTGAGGGTGGAG
Organism: Ixodes ricinus; assembly: GCA_037355805.1. Lineage (NCBI taxonomy): Eukaryota > Metazoa > Arthropoda > Arachnida > Ixodida > Ixodidae > Ixodes > Ixodes ricinus. Next base: position 19,566 of record JAZHYW010003374.1, read on the forward strand.
GGAGGTTGAGGTGGCTGGGATGTTCATGACTTCGGGTGTGGGGGGGGGGGGGGGATTTGTGTGTATATTCTAGTGCCCGCCGGATTTGGGGTGGGAGGGGCGAAGCCCCATAATCCGCCCCCCCCCCCCCCCCCGCTGGCTTCGCCACTCGATGATACCATAAGGGGAGCATCCTACATTCACAGGCTGCCCTAAGCATGTGCATAGCCACTGAGCTCGTACCATAATGGCAAGATAGTTGCTGACATTCTTCACGTTACGTAGCAGTTCTTTTTTTAGTACATATGCTCGCTTTTCCTTCACACATCTACTCTGCTTCCGCTTGTCGTTTATGCTTGATGGTGATAAGTCAACTGTGCGTATTTGCTCTGCATCACAGGCAAATTTCAAAAATCAAGCTCACACTACTCTTTAATTTCAATGAGTTACTGTCACTTTTGAAACGACAATCTATTTAATTGGTATCATAACCTTTACATTAAACACACGTGTGTTGAATGTAGGACAATTGTATCTTTATTGTTTTTCTTGGTCACGGAGATGACAACCATCCACAAGATTGCACTGGCTAAATTTCTCGTCTACAGTGGGTAACAATGTTACCATACTCTGTCAGACTAAACTCCTGCAGTCTAAACAACTAACGATTCATTTTAGGACACACCTGTTCGTAGTTCATTGCAGGGCATAGAAAAGTGTTTCTTATGACTGTCCGATGACTGACATGCAATTCCAGAAGCTTGGTGTGAAAAGGTAAAATATCGAATTGATACAATAAAATGCCATCAGCAACCCATCCAGATTTTATTGCGTGATTGACAGTAGCTACAAACCGCAACAAATGGTAAACTGAAGACATAAGTACTAAGCGTGCACTAACTTCGAAGCGGTAGAAACCCTGAAGTTTTAACGTCAACTTACCACCAAGTTGTTAATGGCAAAGTGGTGTTTGCGTCAAAGTGTTGGAGTCCTTCAGAACGGTGACGGTCTCCTTCAGACCGATGATGATGGTTTCAGTTAGATTCTAGGTTCAGTCAACGCACCCCACGACGTCGATGTGCTTGTCGTGGTGGCGACAAAAGCCTTCTTTCGCACATGCCTCAGCTGCCTCGGTCCGGGGTTTTGTCGACCCAGCCGTCTCTTCCCAGCCGGTTGACAGCGACACTCGCGACGGCCGTCACGGCTCTGATCACCATCCCCTGGGCATTAGCTATGTGATCATAGGTGGAAACCGCGCCCTTGTAGTTCCCCGCTGCGAAAAATATCAGTGCGATTCAATTAGTCTGCTGCTGCTCGACGGTCATCATCTCTCATCGTCGCCGTCTCTCGTCGCGAAGCTGGTCACACTGCGATCACACGGTGCTTATCGACAAGCGGTATTGTCGTCAGAAACAGTCGTCGTGCATCGCGAAGGCAACCGGGTGCTCGCGGAAAACCCGTCATTGTACGCGTTGGTCGAGAGATCGTTGCGCAACAAGCATCGCCGCCATTTTCTACGCTCTAGAATCCTGCCCAAAGCTTGTTCCCCTTCGTGCAATAGAAGCAGAAGTTAAAAGCACGAGCACATCACCCCGAACGATGCTTGCACGAACGTTGGCTTGCACTGCGCAAGCGCGCCTGCTCGACAGGGACGTTGAAAGCCCGGAGCACGTTCTTGTAGCTCCTACACCCGCACTAGCTCGCACTCATAGTGAAACAGAGAGTACGGTGTGTCGAGTAATACCGCAGTTAATCTAGTTACGCGACTTCCGCTATGTGCTACGTAGGTCGGACGTGGTCATACGTCACTTTGTCGTCACTGTCCGAACACGAAGAGCGACAGTTACGGCAAACGGTTGCTTTCGTGTTTCGCGAACGTTCCCATGGAAACCGCGTGGAATTATCGCGCGGGCTGTGGCCAATAGGAGCGCGCGGTTCGTAGGGGGAGGAGTTTTCGAGAAACACGAACGTGACCGTTTGTGACCAGAATAGCACCCCTGCAGGTAGCCCTTTGAACTAGAAGAAGCACTGAGTGTAGTCCGCACGTAGTTTGTACAAGTTGGCGCTTTTTCCGCGTTCATGTTGGGGCAAAACAAATAAATCTGACGACCGTAAGTGTCCGTGAATTCAACCCGAAATGCTTCCCGCACAAGCAATCGTGATCCGACGCCGTCTGGTTCTTATTTTTCACGGCACCTATCAAGGTTCTCGGACTAACCGAGCTGGCAGAAAACAGATGAAAACTGACCTTCAAATCTTTCTCGAACCTTTCGGTACAGCCCCAGTGGCGGAGTTTTGGTGAGAAGGCAGGTTTCTTCCAAACTTAAACAGGAAGGCACGTCCCGCATGGTGACTTCCGTCCACAACGCAAGACCGGAAGTGCGCCCGACGCGCCGCAACGGCGCCGGGACGTAACAGAGCGGGGTTCGTGTATACGTGTTCAAAGGAGCTGTATCACATCGGAAACACCCATATCTTGTTAAAAAAGTCACGAAAGGAATTTTAAAACAAATTAAACGATTAGCAAAGGGCACTTGGTGAATGTAAAGCCTCGTTTGTAGAAGACTTATTGAAGATAATTCGTCACTCAACATTCACACATATGCGGCTTTGCGGTTAGTTGCGGTGGCCCGATCGCTGGCGTCCTTCGACCGCTTCGGTGGTTGGAACGGCTAAGGCAGCCTCACGACGTCAGCCTCGCCGCAGCTGTGCTCATCCCGAGACAACTACGTCACGATTGCGCCGGATGCAACGTGCTCTCCGCTGGCTGCTCTCCGAGCGCTTGCCAAAGTGGGCCGTTTCAAACGAAAAATACAGCCACCAGGCTCGCAAAACAAAGCTTCGATTGTCATTTACGGATATTGTGGATCATATTCAGCCTATTTCTGAACACGACGGGTATATTTCAAATTTAGTTAAAGTATCTCTTTAAAGGGATGCTGAACCGAAAAAGAGAATCTAAATTCTTTGTCGTTTTGATATTTACAGCACACGAATGGCTCTTAAATAACGGTACTTGAAACAATAAAGTAGTCTAAAATGTATGATTTATGGAAATAAATATTATAAGGTGCACCTGGTGAGTTTTTTGAAAGCTCGTTTCGTGACGACAACAGACCTGTAGTACGCAGAACGCGGCTATGGTGAGCCACCGACCTACCTCGTTGGCTCCGGCGTGCGCTCACGCCGCGCGGTGGCGTGGTGGCGCGACGAAACGGAAATGCGACATGCGAATCCCGTTCCGAAACGATGAGATATATTTTTAAAAGAAATGCAATTTTATCTCATAAATTTGTCGAACAGTGTTCATCATGTCGTTTTTGACACGACACCTATGCGGCGCCGAACGGCCTAGCGAGCGTGGCGAGCAAGCGGCATCTTGGCGGCATCAAACATCAGCGCTGTCGAAGTCTCCGTGGTCGACGTTGTCGAAGTGTACCAGTGTAACCACGTGTAGCGGCGGCGCGCTTTTTAGCTCTGCTTATGACCAAGGCGCCGAAGCGACCGAGGGACCGAGGTCTGAAGCTCGACACCTCTTCGGTTCTTCCGACCAGCGCCGATCGTTCCGGCGTTCTCAGTCTGTTGAAGCGGGTGGCGAAAGCGACGATGCAGCAGGAACAGCAGTCATCTGAGTTGGCTAAGCGTCTGGCCAGGTCTGGCGCTCATCTAGTGTGATCCAGCAGTTTCGCAAGATATGCCGCTGCACTGTGCAGCGCAGGACTGTATGAACTGCAGTTCTTTCAGTGGCAGGCTTGTGCATAAGTTTCCAAGTGAGCCCACGTTGCGAAAGTTATGGATTCGCACCGCCCGCCCTTCACAGCCAACCTGGCTGCCCTCGAAAAGCGACTGGCTATGCTCAGACCACTTCGGAGACGAAGACTATCACATGAGCCCGACGCTACTAGAGAGCCTCGGCCTGCCGACGAAACATGCCAGGTTGAAACCTGGCGTGGTGCCGTCGCTGTTTACACGGAAACGCAAGCAACAACAACCCGATGGCAACGAGGAAAAACGGCGACGGAAAGAGGTGGGTTGTTTTCAAAACGGCTGAAATATATTTTTGTACTCAATTGCTCAGATAATACAGCGGCTGGGATTCGATTCCGAAACGTTTTTGTTTTGTTTTGCTAGCAATAGCTGTCTTGTAATATTGATTTTGTAAATTCCACAGCATGCCCTGTAAGTATAGTACTGTGTTTGTGGTGTACAATTGTTGCACGTTTCCTAGAACAGTACTTTGCTCTACTTTGCATCAAGCAGCTCTGGGTACTTACACACGCGAGGTGCTTCTGCTTACCATTTCTAGATTATTGATGACCTGTTGGGAACGCTGCCACAAGCAACAGCCACAGACACTGTTGAACAAGTTGACATGCCATCAACATCTTCGACTACTTACAAGACAAAGCAAAGCCCTGATCCTCGACATGAGCCACCACATGATGAAAGTGCTGGCATCGAGGAACCTTGTTTCAGCTCAGGTATGCACGCTGGCTGAAACCGCTCTGCTGCCGCCTTGTTTTAGACATTATTCAGTCACCTTTACATAGGGAGTTGGCACAGAATGCCTAATTGCTTCATTAGCCAACTAGAAGACACTATACAGTAATTAAAAGTGTTTCTACCACCAGTTTTATTCTTCCTCTGGCTATAGACCCTTTTCGTGTTTGCAAACAAAAGCTGCCTCCTGCGTCCCAATGAACTTCCGGTTTGTCCTTTTTGTGAACTGTCCAGAGCTTCATTATGCCACGAGTTCTAGGATACACAAACGACAATGTTGGAGATTTAGCGAGGGCATTCCGCCACTCTAGTAAGCGTATTATAGGCACCCGGTGGCTTACAAGTGTATTGAAAAGTCTTCTTATGGAAGCCGATCATTTATGTGGACATCGTAATTATGGGTTGTTCGGCGTTTCAAGGTGCCTCGTTAGGATGGGAATTGTTTCGCTTATGTATGACCCGGAAGTTCGCTGGGATGTCAACTAGCAAAAGCCCCACCTTGCAGAGTAATGCAGGATAGGGTCTATACTTCCAGTGGTTAATTTTAATTTAATTTTTGTGGAAACCTCATACTTTGTTTTATGCGTCTGGCAACGAACCCTAAAATTTCAACAGGCAACATTCATGCAGTGTACGTGATTACGGTCACAAAGAGTCAATTAGAAGATTGGTGGAAATTATCTAGGGAAAATTGAATGATGCAGAACTAACTAGCACAGCTGGGGACAGGCGGGACAGAGGAAAATTGGGACTCCCTCCCGCGTGGCTCCGGCCCAATATCTTAACCTTGTCTCCCAGTGGGTCCGGTGCTGGGGTAACACCGAAAAGGTTTGACCTGAGGAAAATTGGCGACTCCCTCGCCGGCGGGAAGAGGCGGGGGGTGATGTTTTTAGTTTTTTTTTCCCGATCCCCCATAGGTCATCCTGGTGATATCTCACACTACGTGGTGATAGTTAGGGGAGAAAATCGGTCTTAAAACGGCGGGAGGAATCACGTTTTTGTCTTTTTAGACTTAGGCTAGATGGGACAAACTACCGCTTGCTACAAAGGGTATAGTTAGTAACATCCATCCATCCATCTTTGGGTAAATTTGAATCTCTTTTCAGTTATAGCCACACTCCCTTTGGAACAAAATTGAGATTGCCTAGACTTCTGCTGAGTGCACCAGTGAACGATAGTTTTCTTTTGAAATGCACACTTTTATTTTCTTTGCTACTGACAGCCCCCTCCCTCAGTAAGGCTGCACGGGCTCGACCTGATCTTCTGGATGCTGCTGTACAGGCTCGACCTGACCTTCTGGATGCTACTACGCAGTCCTCAGACCTCTACTTGCTCAGAAATGCAAGTATGTATCTATAAAGAGCAGATGAACAGAAGTTAATAATATTGAGACCATTGTAACACATTCTAATGACACTTGCAGGCACACAAGTCATCATCAAGAATCCGTCGCGACACAGCCAAACGGATCCTGTCCTTGTGAGGCCACGTTGCTCATCACCAAATCACCTCCCCCAGGCACAGTTAGATTGGACGTTGCCTACAGGGCTGACACAGTTGCCACAGCCTCCAGTGCCGCCAGAACCATCGGCGCCACTACAGCTGCCAGTGACACTACAGCCAGAAGTGCCACCACAGTCACTAGCCGTCCCAGAAGATTCCGACGAGGAGTCTTTCACAGAGCTGCCAGGGCAACATTTGGAAGCGGACACAACATATCTTCCATCCGACACAAGTCTTCTGAATATGTCAGGCACCGGCTTTCTAAGGTTTGTATTTGTACATTACATGTCATCTGTAGTATGGAGCATGAAAGCATGGCACTTGTCGTGTATTCTTTCATATTCTTCTCTTTATGCAAATCTTTGTTTTGCACTGTAGGCCAGCATTCTACTCCACTTTAGTAGTGAGGTTATCCTACAATCTTTTGCATGTTTTTCAAATCTGACTTCCAGGGATCACCAGACAAGCTCATCTTGTGCCAGCCCGCTGGACAAAGACAACAGTGCTGCCATGAACGACCACATCTTAGAAAGAAAGTTCTTGATTTTTGAATCTTGCTTGGACGAGCTCCTTGCTAAATGTCCAAAGTGTGCCGCACCCTGCCACACTATAGATAAGAAGGTCATGGGGACATGCCTCACAGTACGGAGAATCTGCAACAATGGCGATGTGCACTGCTGGAGCAGCCAGCCCATTGTAAACAGGAGGCCACTGGGCAACATACTCGTCGCTGCCGTGACCCTCTATTCTGGATGCATTGTGAAGAAGGTTCTGCGGCTTTTCACCCAGATCGGAGTGCCCTGCATCTCATATAGAACATTCTTCAAGGTCCAGACTGCCTTCCTTCTGCCAGCCATCAGACAGGTTTGACATGTTTCTAGTTGTTGCTGACTTCATACTTTCCGACATAGGAGTTTTGTCCCAGATGTGAAGAAATGCTTAGCCATAATTTTGGGCTTGACAGTCCAACTGCGAGGTTGTAGGGGAGAAAACGGGCTGGTAACAGTCAGGTCGAGATGCATCCACTACACCTATATTGATGTATCAGGTCGGCTTGGCCTCTGTAGGAGGTGTCTGCACAGGCTTCGCCTGCAACAGTTTGAAGAGGTGTCTTGAACTGAGTCCGCTTGCAAACTATCAGCTTACCTATGAGGTGAAAAGTTGGAGAAGCAACACCTGTACTGCAATATAAATTACCTGTTTGGATTTTGGAGCACCATGTTTAACTACTATAAGACTTAACGAACAGAAATATATTCTATTTCACTTGAAAGGACCATGCCAAAAAAGATTTACCAAGAGCTTTGATGCTCGTGTTATTAGCATAAATGCTGAAACATGTAACACAGCATTCAGATTCCTGAGGTTCATTGACACGGTCATAACTTTTTACGATACAGTGGACTGTAGAGTGGAAGCGATGCCTTGACAGTACAAATCAAACATTGGCTGTCCTCGTGACGGCGATCTTCGGAGTGTGTGTTTTTCCACCAGACAAGCAAGCCAGGAATACTTCGTTTGCTGCAGAGCTGCTGTAAAATAGAGCCTATGGTTGTTCCCTGGCTGGCTATTAATGTCTCATAATTAGAAGGAACAAGTTGCCCATTATCTTGAACATATACCTGCCACATTTATGGTTTGAAAGCTATTCAGAAAAAATAGAAACTACAGCGGTCTATCTCGTAACCGAGAGTAGGTGTAAGCATGAAGTAATTTGCAGGGCCACAGGTGCTAGTGCAGTCCGTGTATTAGAGAGCGCACCCTCTCCCCAAGTGCCCCCCCTCCCCCTCGGGCATGTCCCTAGCATTGTCAAGAACTAGGCGCCTGAAATCCAAGGCGAGCTTCCATCGAGTGTCGGCCATTGAATCTGAATGTATTGAGCCCGTATTCAATAGTCTTCTACCTTGGGCCCCCGTTTCGCGGTGTTCGCAGAATCCTATACTCTGTTTCATCCTCAGTCTGACCGCGTTAAAAGCTGAGCCAATCCAGCGCCGCAAGAGTATCACGCGACCTTCTGATTGGGCGGAGTGACATGCGGAGCTCTAGATCACATGACACTTTTAACGCTGCATTAGATTGTATTGCTTGCAGCGTCTGCTGCGCTCGGACTGAAGGTGAAACGGAGTATAGCACGCGCGCCTCGTGGCGCTACAGTATCCAAAATCTATGGTGTGAAAAGCTCTTTCCATATCAGCAAAGTGCCCTGCACACCAGCAAGCTCTCAGGTCATGGTTGCGCACAGTTGACACGAAATTGATAACTAGGGCGCTCAAAATCCCTGGCAAGCTTCCATCGAGTATCGGTCATTGAATCGGAATTTATCGAGCGCATATTCATTTTCTTCTTTCTCGGGCCCCTGTCTCGCGATGTTCATAGCATCCCAGAACACGCACCACAGTAACAAGCTGAGGGTGTACCACCCTTGTAGCGCTATGGCCACCAAAATTGCCAGTGTGGCTATTTTGGTGGCCATAGCGCTACGCATCTTTAACACATCAGCAAAAGGTCTGCACACCAGCAAACCCACAGGTCATAGTCAAGCACGGCTGACCCGAATTTGTAAACCCTTGTGAAGTACTCGTGGGATAGCGCACTGAATTGAGCGCTCGGCTCCCAGCCAGCTGACCCAGGTTCGATACCCATTAGGGATGAATTATTTTTACTTCTTAGTGGGTGAACACACAATTCGAAAAGGTTTCGGATATATTTCAAAAGGGTTTTGGAATTACTTTCGAAAGTATTTCGTGAACGGTTTCAGAGAAGGTTTGGCGGTAACGAGAGCTATAAGCATTTCATGCTTAATATAAGTCTCTTTGCTGTTGGTAACTCCCTCTTCTAATAAACTGGAAGAACCTTTGTCTGATATTCTAGATGCTGCCATTTGTTGTTCATTAACAAAAAGTTTATTATATTTTGTCCTGCCAGGTATGGAACAACCAGCAGACTGAGCTCTTCAAAGAAGCCACTGGGCGGGGGCTGGTCCTTGCATGTGATGGGCGATCAGACTCCCCTGGGCACTCGGCCAAATATGGTACATACACGGCAATCGACTCTGAGACGAAAAAGGTTCTACATGTCGAAACAGTGCAGGTAAAGTTCCCCCAGGGGCGCACATTCATTAGAATTTTTTACACTGTCATAACCTCAACCCCTTTTTAAGTTTTTAAGGAAGAAATTGTAGCTTATGTTACTTTGGCCGATGCGACGCTAGGTTGTGCATGTTATAGGATTATGTCACTCTCGCTGAAACTTCCCGTCTGATATCCATGACAGGTACAGAGGAAACATAGGCTCATTTGTGTTTGTGAAAATAGTTGGAGAATGAAATGCTGAGAACAAAGACATAATGGGGAGGCAACATCTGACAGGTTGTCCTGTTTACCAGCTTTAGTTAAGTTGGTTTGGATACCTGGACGTTCACTGTGAGGGCACAATGTGCAGGGGTGTGACTTCTGCGCCAATTACGCCATATTGATACATATCCAATTTTCTGCGCCTAGTTGCGCCAAAAGCGCGACATCGGTCAAAATTGCGCCAGACTGCGCCAAAACCAACTCAAAAACTAAAAAAAAAAGTTGCGGCGACGGTGTATTTAGCGTGAAAAGAGAGCTTGGTTGGCAACATTCAATCTCGTCCTAGTAAAGTATACGGCACGGGTACAGGCTGGCGCAAGCAACCGCCGGATTCGAAGATTTAAGCTGTAGTACCCTTCTTTACCTACGATACGTGGTCTTTCCCCGATTTTCCTACTACTTTACGCTGTCATTTGTGACTGCATGCTAACGGTGCGCTGTCACGCGGTCTCGCTGTCTGGCCGCAGCAGGTACGACGCCCAGGCTATCAAGATGAGCAACCTCCGTATTTCTTTCGTTTTGAGAGTAAATTTTTTCTTAAAAGTGCCATTGAGCGCTTCCATTGTGTAATTGTTCATTCGTGTCCGTAATCTTCTCGTCAAAATCGACGGCGCCGTCGCCTTGGGTACTTTCGGTTATCACCACACGTGCTTCCAGTGCGTGAACAATCAAATGAATCGGTCACACATCTGTATTTAGCGTGCATGTGCTGCTCATAGTTTTTCGACCAATTCAGTATTTACCTTGTGACTCCCTTTCGTGTGGAGTTTTGTCTATCTGCACGTGCTTTCTACGAGCTTCCGATCGATGTCGGGTTGACGGAAACCGTGCTTTCCTTTTCATGCTCTTGAATCACCGTTTAAAAAGTTTTACACTACAACTGTGCTTTGGCACCAGTTCCTATAAGCTTGAGGTACCTGATGCTTACCTAACTTTGCAGCAAGCCTGTGTTTCTTGTGCTCATCTATGCGCATTGGGCTCGCATGTGCCTTTTTCGTTTTTTTATAAATGTATATTTTATCTCTGCGTATCGGCGCTGATGACTTAATTAAACCAAGGTGGTGGTAAAAAGTAACGATCAAAAAGGAAAAATAAGATTCATATGACTGAAATCAATTTTTTTTTATTCAAATTGCTGATAAGCTGCTTTAACATTTTCTGCTCCTAATCTGCTCCAAACTGTAGACTTTCGTGCTTCGAAGTTGCTCCAAAATGCCTAAACTGCTGCTCCAAAACGAGACTTTTGTACTCTTAAGCTGCTCCAAAATCCAGATTTTTCTGCTCCAAAAATTGCTCCAAAACCTGTTTCACCTGTCTCACCCCTGGATGTGTAATTTTTTGTTGCAGTCCAACGAAACAAAGGGGAGCTGGGCCATGGAGCTCGAGGGACTGAAAAGAACCCTCGTGATCTTCGAGGCAAATGGCCTAATTGTGGATTGTGTCATCACCGATCGCCACAGCATGATTAAGTGTTTTCTGGCCAAGGTCCATCCCCAGATTTTGCACAGGTTTGACTGCTGGCACGTTGCAAAAGGTAAGCCATAGGTAGGGTTCTGGTTTATCAAGTAACACCTAAAAAAGTCAAGGGAGTCCAGTAATTTGTTACACAATGTCCTAGCTCTGCCTGTCATTAGTGCGAACATGAACGATGACAAGAGAGTACGGTAGGCTTGCATTTATCAGTGTAAACTTTATTTTACTCTAGCCCGTCCTATGTCCATTGATGTGGCCATAGGACGTATCAAAGGCCAACAAGCTAGTTTTGCACATGAGATTACCATACTTTTTTAAATATAGGCCTACTTCCTTCTGGCACTGTTCTTTAAAATTGGGGAACGACCTGCAATTGTAAATGTTCTGACAGTATCGAGCTAACAGTTGACGTGCTCTCCCACTTCTCTGAGCGCGCCGGTGCGATGCGGGGATGCTTCACATGAGCAGTGCATTGCAATTGTCGCGGTTTGGAGAGCTATCTGGTTGATTGTTCTGAGACTCCGTATGTTGTGCCACCACTGTATGAACAATAAAGCCAAAACACCGGATGGTGACATGCCACTCACCATGGATTGGGGGGGAGGGGGGGAGTTTTTGTAACATAAAGCTTCAGTTTCAACACCTCCCAACTGTTGATAGCCTCCTGTGTCAGCCAGTAGCGAGCAATACTAGACCCTTTCATAAATTAAGTCTGGTCACTTTGTTCACTATTACCATCGGTGTTCCTATACATGCTAATGACGGCCTTTTGATACTAGCATAGGCTACCAGCACGAGAGATAGCTCTTTGTGGCCCAGTACTGTATTGTTACACTTCATAACATTACGTGTTTGTCAAGATTTGAATGTGAGCCACCGCGGCATTTGTGCTTTGTATGCCGCATCGCAATACATTCAGGGAGTGACCTGACACGCAACGTACTAAACTTGTATGTCGTGGTAACTCGTGTTCGAATCTCGACATGTGGCCCACTACAATCAAAACACTTCGTAAAGGATTTTTTTTTTTAGAACGCAGTTTTTAGGTGTTTGGTTACGGCTTGAGCGGCGTCGCCGTCGGCGTAACCGCGCGGTGCATTATGGGTAAATTTCCCCGCCAAATTTAGCGGAAATATTTCCCCACTAAATTTAGCGGAAAAAATTCCCCGCTAAATTTAGCGGAAAAATTTCCCCACTATATTTAGCGAGAAAATTATCCCCTAAATGGGAGGAGAGGAGGAGGGGCATAGCCTCCTCTCCGTACCTTCCCCTCCTCCTCCTCAAGAGCTGCGCTTTAATTTCGCGTTACAGGGGATTGTAAACGTCTCTCATTTTTTTATGTCACTATCGAAACTGAAGTTAATCGAATATGCGTACGCTAAATAAAACACCGTCTGCTAGTGACGTATGAAAGTAACAGTGCTCAGTTAAATTATGCAAAAAATTTATTACCGCATTTAGAATGTATGAACTATCCCGGCCGAGGTGCCCGCAATCTGACGGAAGCTTATTGCGGAGGAGGCGCCGTGTAACCGAGCTTTCGGTTGCACGTCAGAAGATCCCCAGGTGGTCGAAATTATTCCTCAGTCCTCCGCTGGGGCGTGCCAGATGCCCGTTGTTGGTTTGGCACGTAAAACTCCCAAATTTGACTTTTAGAATGTATGAACTTAGACTGCTACTTCAGCTGCTAGATGAATTTCATTTTTTAAGCGGTCTATTGTTTTCTGTAGATTTTGACGCTGAAAACTCGCATTTTTTTAAGGCATAAAGAAACGTCTTGTGGCCGCTGGCAAGCTCAAGTCCCTTGCGGCACTCCAGGACTGGGTGCAGCCCATCGTAAAGCACCTTTACTGGTGTGCCGAGTCTAGCGAGGAAGCGCCAGACGAAATCCTCCCCAAGTGGACATCTCTGGTGGGACATGTGGCAGGTATCCACGACCATGCCAATCCCATCTACCCCAGATGCCAGCATGGAGACCTGGGGAAGAAGAAGTGGCTTCCAGAGGGTAAGGGAACCTCAGAGCACAATGAAGGTTCTGATATGGGAGTGGTTCATTCTGAGATATATATTGTGAGGTAGAGAGGACGACAATGTTGGCCACCGGGTTTATCTGGTCAAACAGAACGGCAAATTACTTGTGCATCTATAAGCAGGGTGTCTAGCGTCCGGGAAAGCCGGGAATTGTCAGGGAAATTTTAATTAGCGGGAATAATCAGGGAATTGTCTGGGATATTGTAAAAAAGCGAGCCCAGTCAGGGAAAACGAGCCGGAAACGTGATCGAGTGCCCTGAGCAAAGACTTGAGGACTTGGGTGCTGAAAAATGGGCAATAAATTCTGCTTAGAGCGGAGCGCAGGCTCTGCTGACCCGATGTAAAGTGTGCTACCCGATGCAAAGGGAACAGCCGACAAACCCAGTCCAAGCCTTGGATTGGATTGAGGGCGCAACACTAGGCTAAATCCAGTTGGAGCTACTAGATTTAGTAACGAATGGGAAAGCCGCAGGCCCCAACCCAATCCAAGCCGAAAGTGTCCATTTGGCGGCCATGCTGCCATTTGGATATTAACAAGGCGTGTGTGGTTGAGCATCGTGCTTTCATCGTGTTTCGGGAAGTGGCCTCTTCACTGACGATGTCGGCGTCAAGAAAGGGCTCATTTAATCCGGACTGGACGAACCCGAATATTTTGGAATATGGAAGTTGGATTAAGCCCGTGCAAAATGATCCTTACAGTGCTCAATGCTCAATGCCTAGTGTTGTAATGGTCTTATATACTTAACCGCCTCTACTGTGGTCAGGAAATTTCACCTGCATTTGTCAGGGAAAACCTGGAAAAGTCAGGGAATTTCAAAATAATAATTTGCTAGACACCCTGATAAGGGTCTGAACTGGCCATAGGTTGACTGATGGCTAAACCCTTACAGTAATAGTAGCTTTCAGTGTCTGGTACAGTCGTCCTCAAAATGAGCGTGAACAGACCGCCGTGGACCGATTGGTACTGCCAGCTCTAGCTAGCAGCGCTTCCACGAATCACTGCGAGAGTAAGCGCCTGCGCAGAAAGAACGGATGCGCTGTTACGAGAATGCAACTGTACCCACTTTTTCATGTTACTTTGGATAAAGCGGGGCGTGCCGCTTCATATATTTATCAAGATAGAGCGGTCAGTGTGGATGCGACATGACACACGCACTCTGTTCTTTTGATCTCGCTTCGTGCGTTATCTTTTCGTGAATGAGGAACTAATAATCGTTTCTTTTCTTTCTTTTAGGAGGCGTCCAGGTGTTTATGAATAGCTATTTTATTGTATAACACGTCTTCATTGATACCGACTTCAAGACCTATTCATAATGCCCCCGTTCCCTACTTCGTTGTCAAACAGATATTGCTTCTACTATCAAGAGTGATTAGAATCATGCCGAAATGCGCAAACTACACAGCAGAATTTGTCATTCGAAAGCGCTGCCCGTGGCAGATTGGCTATCGCAACCAGCATTTGCAACTATCTGTAAAACGAAACAGACGTTCTGCGGGCGGTTTTACAATTCCAGAACGAGGGTGACACACGCTAATGCAACAGCGTTTCAGTTTTTACTGCGAAGGTGTACCAGCTGGCCGATGGCGGCCTAGTTCACGCTCATTTTGAAGATGACTTTACCTTTGCTGTAGTAAATATCACTATAATCACAGGAATTAGCGAGTTTATCGTGCAGTCATTTTCAGTGTATTTTGTGATTTCCCCTTGTTCTTCCTATTGTATTCTTTGTTTTCTTTGGAAGTTATAGATTGTTGCATTTAGCTTAATCAAACTACTAGTTATTAACTTTACTCTTATTTGTATTAATATTACTGTTGTAGGGACAACATTCATAACGAAGCGTCTGTAATAAAATTGTATTTTATACAGGGCTTCCAGCACACGACAAGCTCAAGACCATTGCGCTCTCAAAGCCACTGCTAAAAGACATACCACACCTGTCGACTTCGGTACAGACATTCTCTACGGAGTGCTTTCATAGCACGTTAATCCAGTTTGCTCCAAAATCCACGCACTTTGGATATAAGAGCATGATGGCAAGGTATACAAATACAAGCCCATCACCTTTCTCTTTACAAATGCTGAATAAAGCCTTTACTTTCCAGAACGTACGTGGCAGCACTCCATTTTAATGAAAATGGAAGTAGGCCACAAGCCACCACAAAAGAGGGCATGAAAAGGTGGCTGCTGAAGTGCCCCAAGCAGACCAAGAGAGCAGTTGTCGCTCCCACAAAGGGGCCCTGCACGTACGGTGAGCATGTCCAGAGAGTAGAAGTGTCGACTGCTAACGTGTAGCCCCAATTTCAGACTATGTCCGAGAGCTGCTGGAGGAGGCCCTCAGCTTGAACGCCCACTACACATCATACAGAGTAGCAAGAGGGGCACACACCACAGAGGCTCCCCCACCTCTGTCGAGCGGATATGACCGACCTGACAAGGAGACCCTCATCTTGAGCCACCAGTCACGGTTCAACTGCTGAGAGGCCAATTTACCGTGGTGGTCCAATAGACCATTTGCTGTACCCCCAAGCGCCCCGGCCCGCACTAAAGGAATCATGGGAACGGTGTTCCTTCAGCTCTTTAGGGATCGGTAATTTTGACCCTATCCTTGGTTACACAGGTTTTGAGCGTAATTCAAAGTCACCCTGAACAAGCGTCCCATAAAGCTCAAGGACCTGTCGTATCACTTTTAAAATTTCTCCTTAATGTCTGTGTTTTTGATACTGTGCATGCTGTCCACCCTTTGACCTGGATGGGCTGCAGAAATCTTTTAGATTATTATCATTCTCAGGGGTGGAACGGCTGCTCCATTATGCACCAAATCGCAAAACGTGCGCCAAAAATTTTTTTATTGTGTCTTGGTGTCGATTTTTATTCATCCGACTGGCAACAGTGAGCGCGTTTAGCTTGGTCGGCCTTGCAATCCTTTCTTCTGTTTATTCTCCCTGTATATCCCGTCGGAAGCGCTTGAAAAAACTTGGGGGTCGGATTCCAAGCGCTACACCACCTGCGACTGGATTGTTAGTCTTCAACCATAAGCGGTTAAGCAAGTCGGTTGAGCTGAGGTCGAGTTGTTAAGCGTCAGATTGCCCGAGGCTCTGCGGCCCGGTATCCGAACGTCAGCCAGTTGAGGACACATGAGCAAAATATTCCTTTTAGTACTTCATTGTTAGAAGTTGAAACCGCATTCCCGCAAGATAAATCGTGATTTCATAGAACTGAAATGTGGTCCGATCCGAAACCTTTCCGGCCAGCAGCTCTCACGCGAGCGGTAGATCTGCTCGGTGTACTTTAACCTTGCTCCTGCTTATCGCTTCGAATACGATAACTCCGCTAATCGTAGTCTGCTGCTTCGATATCGAGTTGCACAATAGCATAAACTCGAAATTTGTTGCCCTGTTCCTCCGTGCAAGTGTGCGTCCGTTGCTTACGCACGTCACATGGCTCGCACATATAATTACTATGTCGAGCACATGTGGATTGTGCGATAAGCAGTGCTGCTTTGCATTTTGAGCAGCTGAAAGCCACTCAGAAAATATCAAGGGCACTATCTCCAGAAACATATGATACTTGCTTTTTGGTTCTCATTAAGGCTCACAAAGTCAAGTTTTCTCATCTATTACACTGTTATCCCATCTACCTAGGTTCCTAACCACTCATGCTCATCTGTGCTGCTAAGCACAATTGAAATTGCTCCCGTGCTTGTCTAAGACACAAGCTGACGTGCAATGAAAACTGATCGGAGCTGCTCCTAGCCTGCTCTAGAATGCAGTTTTAGCTGCTCCCAACCTGCTCCAAAACAGCTGTTTCAGCTGCTCCCAAGTACATTTTATGAGTTCCACCCCTGCATTCTCGTACAGCTTCAAAGACGCCGATATTAAGTTAGAAACGCTAAAAATGCCAAAAAAAGCCCCGCATACTCCGAGCTTTATCCTGGTCTTTGTTATGAATTATCGGCTTTTTAAGCAATTCCTGCTGAAAGAACAATCACAAGAATGATAATATTGTAAGAGATTTCTGCAGCTCAGCCAGGTTGAAAGGTGGATCGCATGCACAGTATCAAAAATGCTGACATTGACAAGAAATTTTAAAAGTGATATGAGAGGTCCTTGGGGTGTATCAGGCACTCGTTCAGGGTAACTCCAAATTACGCTCAAAAACTGTGCAACCATGGAATTGGTTAAAATTAGCGATCACTAGGGAGCTGAAGGAACACCGTTCCCATGATTTCTCGAGTGCGGGCCGGGGCACTTGGGAATATTGCAAATGGCTTATAGACGCTGTGCTAATTTACCGAAGCACAAAGGTGCATGCAGAGAATGTAGGTCCAGTGCGCTTCAAACTTAACGCCGCCATGGCATTTGCCGTTTCTGACAGTCCCTGCTGCGGCCGATTGAACTATCTGAAGAATGTTTGGGTTCCCGATTCTACCCGATCCTGGGAAGGCATCCCGACCTTTGTGGTGACAAATTTAACAGGAAGCAGCCGACACGAGCTCAGCATTTGGGAACCCTGTGGCAGCGTTAAGTCTGAGGCGCACTGTACACGTGCTGGCATCTGTTGCAGTTATTTTTTTAAAGCAACAATCTAAATCAAGTGGGGTCGTTTCACGAGTGTTCATCGTTGCATTATTTTTGTTATTCAATTTGAATATTTGCTATACTCAAAGCAAGCGCGTGTACCTACACTTGCCGCATGCCTGTTCATGCTTCTGAAATTAGCAAATCGCCTATGTGCCATTTTCATAAAGTCCTATTTGCCTAGGCCTCACTGCACCGAAAGGGACAAATTAGCCTAAATTTCGCTCTACTGCACCAAGGAGGGCTTGCTGATCCAGGAATGGTTTGTTTTTGTAATAAGTCGCGTTTTCAGCTGGCAACCTGCTCGAGTCTTGTTTTCAGTTTACAACCCAGTGATTTATTTTGTTTGTGTAGTTGAACCTCGATTTTACGAAATTCAATTTTACGAATTTCCCGATTTAACGAACAAATTCGGATTCCCCGCGCAGCCTATGCACGAGGTCGTCCTTCCTCAATTTTACGAAGTTCCCGATTTAACGAAATAATTAGCGGGTCCTGGTGACATCGTTAAATCGAGGTTCAATTTATTTAAATTTCACATATTTGTGTTTGTCCGTCCCTTCTCGTTTTTCTTCTGCAAGTTTAATTATCCCTACCAACCCACTCGTTCTGTCCTTACACATATTTTACTTTTGAGTTTGCTTCTTTCATAATGTACCTAAGAATACTAGGGCCGGTCACAATCACTGACTGTCCGTGTATTTTGTTCTCTCTTGTCTCTACAGTGTTTCTGACTCTTGAAGGTATAACAATAATCTCAAAACCTAAAACAAATGCATTTATATCAAGTTGGATGTGCACCCCGCACTTCCTACAATCCAAAATGGATCTGTAGACACAGTCTTGGCGATGTCTGTAGGTTCGATGGGGATTTGGTGGTAGACTTTAACCAAATCCACTTTGCTGAAAATAGTGGCCCCTTCTACCATGCCGCCGAGGTCTTGAATATGTGGTATCGGGTAGCGATCTGGCACTGTAGCCTTGTTTAGTGCTCGATAGTCCCCACAGGGTCGCCAGTCTCCGTCTTTTTTGGTACCATGTGGAGTGGGGAAGACCACGGACTCGAAGAAGGCCGTATATAACCAAGTTCGAGCATGTGGTCAAACTCATCCTTGGCAATCCGAAAACGGTCGGTTGTCAAACGTCGTAGTCTTGTGAAAACCGGGGGACCCTTGGTCTCAATGTGATGGGTGACGTTGTGCTTCACGCTTTCATCAGGGACCGGTGGGCGGAAGACTTGAGGAAACTCGTTGACAACGTTCTTCCATGGAGTGTCCACTTCCGCTCGTGGGAGAGACGGACTGAGAGGCGTCACCTTTGACAAGAGAACTTGGACCCTAAGCTGCGTGTCGGTGTCGAAGAGCATGTTCCTTCTCATGTCAACTGTGAGGGCAAACCTTCGCAAGAAGTCTGCTCCAATTATGGCTTGTTGGACGTCGGCGATGATGAAAAGCCAGCGGAACTTCCTGCGGAGCCCGATGTCCAGTGTCAGCGACTTTTCCCCGTACGCCTTGATTGAAGACCCGTTTACTGCCTGGAGTGGCGGAGATTCTTGGCGTTGCCGACGTTCCTCCATCGTAGGGGGCACAACGCTTACCTCGGCACCAGTGTCTATCAGGAAACGAACCTTCGTTTGGCGTTCGGTGACGTAGAATAGTCGACCTGAGGTGGGGCTCTCGACGCTGGCGGCCTTCAGCGCGTGCCCGTGCCGTTTCCCGAGTAAGTACACGGCGAGCGACATGGTCTTGCGTGTTCTCCATAGCGTCGGTGGTACCAGCATACCTCTGACTCGGAGTCGGTGTGCTCATGGCGTGCGTAGTTCTGGTGGCGACGGACATTCTCTTTCGCGGTCGGAGAAGGCGACGGTCGTACGCATAGCCTGTGGAGCTCTTGACTCAGCTGGTCCACCCTGACCTCCATGCACTTGTTGAAGTCCATGATTTGAGTGAGTTGAGCTCCAACCTCAGATGGCGTAGGTGGTGGTGCTGATGTACTTTGTTCCAGTGCGGAAATGCTAGAACCACCTACATCCAAAATCTGGTCCGCCATACGAGCCAGAGTGGCAATCGAGTCTGTCGTTGTTGCGCTCAAGATTATGCGCACTGGGGCGGGAAGGCGTTGAAGGAACAGCTCGCTCAGAATTGCTGTGTCAATTGTTGCTTTGTCTCCGAGGAGCTGTTCTATTCGTCGAAGAAATTCGGTAGGCTTTCGATCGCCCAACTCCTCGGACGTCAAAAGCTGTTGCAGTCGGCGCGGTTCGGATTCCGTTGTGCGTCGTATCAGCTCCTCTCGTAGTTTCTCGTAAGGTTGGTCGTCTGGAGGTGAGTGCAGTATGCCCCGTACCATGGCCGCTGTTGCTTGCGGAAGAGCCGAAACTACGTAATCAAACTTCGTCTGGGACGACGTAATTCTGTGCTTTCGGAAAATGGATTCTGTCGTTAGAAACCATAGTTCGGAGCTGGCGACCAGAACTCGGGAAACTTAATGGTCGTTGTCGTCGTCGTCCCCAAGATTGACGGGGTCTGAGCAGAGCCGGTGTCATCGCCTTGACTCATGCTGCAAGTGGAAAGCTGAGCTCACCGAAAACCAAGGTTCTGGAGCTGTGTGGCTGGGTCAGGGCAGTTGTCTCGTTACCGGGTCACCAATTTGTAGAGATGTGTTCCTATACATCACGTATTTTATTTACAATATTTACAGCCTGGCTTAAGTCGTTCTGATAGTCTCGTCTCCGCTGCTCGCGATGGTCGTTGCCCGGTCCTCATGACCGTGCCTCGTTCTCCTCTTCTCTTCGTAAGCGGATACTACAGATCTTTCACTGTGCTGGCGTCTTGCCAGGTTGCAGCAGAACTCGAAGTTGATGGTGTTTCCATTAACAATTGTTCCGCGGTGTCATCTTCAATTTTCGTGTCGGATACTAGGCAGTATTCTATCGAACTCTAGAAATCAACATCGCAGTCGCTGTCCTTCCAAGTATTTTGCAGCAGCTCAGCGATTTCTTTGTAGATCAAGGGACGCTCTGTCGTTTGCTGGACGCCATTCTCCAAACAAACAGTCAAAGATGTCATACAGGAGTCTTCAACCTTTTTTTGTGCTGGCATGTATGCATCGTTCTTAAAACTAAAAATGTTTCCAATACACGAGGATAGATGGCGCATCCTACCGACACGCTAAATTGACCGAGCGTTTAAAGACGTGCTTCCCAACAGCAAAGAAGTTGCTGCGCGTCTATAGACGCGCCCCCCAATCTGCGGTCGAAATTGATGCGCGTCTAAAGACGCGCTCCCTAGTTAAGGGGTTAAGGAAATTTTAATCTAACGTCTTCGAAGTGAAGCGCAGTTTCAGCCGCAAGGAAATGCTAGTTTTAATTAAATGTGGACAAAAAGCGTATTGTCGTTATGATTTATGTTGTAAATAAAAAACTGATTCATGATGTGCACGATGTCTGTGTATAATAGAAAATGAACACTATACGAACACTATGCAATGATTGTCAGTAAATAACACTGGGCTTACGTGAAGCCTGGTAACTTTTGTCCATTGGCGTTGATGGGAAGTAACAAAATCAACTCGGAGGGGTGCTAGACTGAAATTTAGATTTCACAAAACTGCAGGAACACTAGGTGGGGCGCTACAAATCCTAGAACACCACTCAAAGCGATATCTCAAGTGGATGGCCGTATTTTGAAAGAAAAAATTGGGATTGAATGAGGCAGACGAGGCATGCGACATCTCATTTCTTCTTCTTGCTTTGCCTCCTCTCTTCAACTCTTCTATAAAAAAACACCACTCACACCTCTCAAACACACTTTTTTTTTTTTCCAAAAATATGGACACTTGTTGGAGATTTCGCTGTATGACACGAGTGACTGGTATTTGTTACATTCCGTCACAGAGTTCTGGTGTCGTTTGTGAAAAAGCCTATGCGCAATTAACATACAATGTGTATTATCATGAACAGTATGAAAGGGAGCACGTCATCTGTCTTGCTAGGTTTACGGGTCCCACAACCTCCATTATCTCCCAACCTGTAAAAGAATACGTAGGTTGGGATCTGAACTTTGCCATCTCTAACCTTCGTCCAGACAATAACTTGTTCAGAACTTGCAGATGAGTAAAAAAGCGTAGCTGTGTGTTTGTGATAGCACCTGGCACTGTTTCACAGTTGTAACAACTTCTAAGCTGGGGTGCGTACACACATGCAGTAGTTATCAGACAACTGCACTCCAGTACAGTCAAACGCCGCTACAACGAACGCTTCTACTACGAAATAGCCTGTACAACGCTTTAATAGCGTGTACATCTGCTTTATTGGGGTCATTAAAGTGCGCGACAGATATAACGAAGTGACGTGTATAACGAAGAATTGGCGCGGTCCCACACGCTTTGTTATACAGGCGTTTGACTGTATCACTAATAGGAAACTACCGAAGTGCTACAAAAGTATGCTGGCACTGCTTCAAAACTTGAATATCCCCAATACAATAGTGCTCCAGTGCTACAAAACGAGATCTTTCATCCTCCACATAATGCTTGAAAACAGGGGTCGGCAACCTTTTTCGGCAAAGGGCAGAGTCGCCGCAAGTGCAACACTGCAACGAACCCGTTTATAACGAACGGCAGGAAATGCTACGATCAGTTCAAAATAGCAAAAAACATTTTCAACGAACTTCCACGATGCGTTCGTTGTAAGGCGAGAGCCTTCTCTTTTTTCTCATCTCTTCGCTTCCACTTTGTAACAATGCGCTGGAAAGATTTTTTTTTCTTTTAGCATGTGTGCAGTTTGTTTTTTAGCTTATCTCTCCTTTTGAATCGCTTCTCTTCGTAAGCAACCATTTTGGGACAATTTTTTTTTTTTTGCTTACGTGCAGTGTTTTTTTTAGCTTTCTCCCCTTCTGAACCCTTCTCTTCGCTCAATTATGTTTGCAACTTGAGCTTTTGGAATTTTCTTTCTTTCCTACTTTTTTGGGGAGGGAAGGACAGGCTAGAAGACGATCGTTTGTGCATTTTTAGAAACCTTCCGGGGGAAAACGTTCGATATAGCCAATATGTTGTTTGTTTAAAAATTACTTTTTACATGCATTTTCATTTCAATTTTCTGAGAGTTCGATATCGACAATAATTCAGTGTGCGTGGGTTCCCTTTAAACGGGTTTCACAGTACTACAAAAAATTTACAGGAATACAGACTGGCAAGGATAAATTGAAAACTGATGTTTTTATTTAGTCATGCCATAGTGCAACCCTTGGTTTGGGTGATGAATATTGGAAAAATGCAACCACACGCATTAGAGTTGCTAATTTAAGGTTGTGGAAAGTATATTGGGAGGAGATTCTTCTCGAACTCTGATCATTACATGAACCTGCTAGTTACACAAGCTTCAGTAAGTGGATGTGCAGTATATACTCCGTGGACAAAGTTCTCGTGCAATCCTGGAGATCTGGGAGGGCAGGACGGGTGGGGCACTATCTCTATAATAGTACTGGGGGGCCAGATGAAACTGCTTCACGGGTCAGATTCGGCCTGTGGGCCACCGGTTGCCGACCGCTGCTCTAAACCGAACTGGCTGGACAACCACTGGATCTAGATAAGAGAAGGCTTTTTTGTTTTTCATTATAGTAACTTTGTATTTACTGTTGGCAATTTAACAATTGTACTGTTTAGGTTTGCGAGCTGCGTTTCAGTTGCAAGTGATTGTTAGTGGCGTGTAGAAGTTTTATTTCGGAACTTGCAATTCTAATGCAAACAAACTTGACAGAAACATGGGCCTGAGAAGGGTTCTCACCTGCGAAAGGGAACTCAGTGTGGTAGAGTCATACCAGCAATGAACACAATTTTTTTTGTTCCATGAAAAATATTGACCTCTTTATTGGAAGCAGTTCACCTAGACATGACACATGCCTCTGGAAGCCCCCCACTTTTCCAAAACCACACATTTTATTACACTAATCCAGCATTTGCACGATCTGAACGCGTTCCCAATGCTACCATGGAGCTAAAACGATGGAGGCTGAACACTGATACTTCATACAGCACATTTTATGAATGCACTTACACAAATTAACAGAATATTAAGGACTATAGTCTTACAGGTGAAGAATAGCAGGTGAAGTCTCCCTCTTTCTCCAGATTAGTGGAGTCAGCGCTGGAGAGGGTTGAGGAGGAAACCACCAATCCTGGTGAGGAGCGGTGGTTTCACTTTTCCACCCTTCCTGCTATTTATAACCTGCAACGGACTATAGTCGTTGTTGGGTCTGAGGGGAGGGCACCAAGATGTTTGAGATGACACCCTTTCAAAGCGGTCTCGCTGTCTTCTCCAATCATGCATGCACATCTCAAAGAGCTCCAGGCATGCGACCAAAGTCACTCGCTCGACCTTGTTTTCAATTTTTTTGGGGGGTCTGATGTAACAAGCACAAAAATTTCACACTATTAGACAAAACCCCAGAGACGAGAGAAAAACAAAGGACGACACAAACACAAAGTCAACTGAGACTGTGCTTATGTCGTCCTTCGTTTTTCCCTCGTCTCAAGGTTTTGTCTAATAATGTTAAACTATAACCAGCTCGTTCACAAAAATCTGGCTGTTTCAGTCGTGGAGATATGGTACTTCTGTATGTCTGTTTTTTCGCAAGGCAGCCTGGAGCGCCAATCTGTGTACTGTTATGGGTAACTGCTATACTCTGTTTCACCTTATGATGTACCGCAGGAAAGGCTACAAGCGCGAGCTCCTTGCTCTGGGGCACATCTTGGCGGCACGAGCTCCCGTGACGTAAGAGCAGCTGCCAACGCTATGAGCTCGCGCTTCTAGCCTTCGCTGCGGTACTACATAGGGTGAAACGAAGTATACCTACGGCAAGTACTTGGCAAATGATGAGGCTGAAAATTTGTTTATACTGTACAGTGCATGCACATTGTTTTTGAGGTCTCAACATATTTTCCGCCTCATCATGCACCGAGCAATTCCTCCAGAGATTGCAGTGATTGGGGCTCCCGAATGCTTTGCGGGAAAGCAGATGCACGATAGCTTTCATTGAATGTGGCAGCCTTCTTAACATGAGTACTTAAAGCCTCTGTAGTCGGAGGGCTTCGGGGCAGGGAATTCTTGTCGCACTCTTGTCACAACACAGCTGGGCAGAGGGACCCTGTTCTCTCTTCCCAGCTTCCCGTATATCCACCACACGAACTGGCAGTAGGCAGTATATCTGTACTTGCTGCAAAGATGAAATAACAGAGCGTCAGTTGAACAAGCAGAAGCGAGATGTCACAAGCTGTAATTTCGTTAGGATGTACACACCATGCCTGAGTCGAAGTGGGACAGTGTGGATCCAAAGGCAGCTGGCCAAGAGCAATCCATGGAGGTGCAGGCGAATGGGGAGAGCGTGGATCCAAAGGCAGCCGGCCAAGAACCATCTCGGGAGGTGCAGCGACAAGATAATGGGGCAGGGACTATTTTCGACACGGGGACGTGACAGTAGAAAGAAGCTGAAAAGGATGGAGAAGAGGAGCAGCAGGTGGGAAGAACTGAACAGAGATTGCGGTACCACCAAGCCCGGAATGAAGAAGTCAACATCAATTGTGAGGCTGCCAAAGGGAGTTTTGAGAGCAGTCATAGGGTAGGGGATGGAAATGTTGGGCGATTTGCAAAGATACTTGTTCAGAAGGTGGGTATCCCAGACAGCATTGAATTCCTTTAAAGGACGGATGCGGCAGTGGAGCAAGCGCACGAGGCTATCACAGAGACTATCTAGCGGAGTATGAACATGGGGTGTGTGGGAAGGCACTGAGAGGTCGATGCATGCTCAAGGCCAGGACACTCTGGTCACTTAATAGAATGGAGGCAACGTGCGTTGTGTGAAAGGTGGTGACGGTGCCAGGCTTGACATTCGCGAACGCGGTGGCGTCACCATCAGCCGGCACGCAGGAGTTCTTGGAGAGGTGGCAGCGCTAGGTGGGAAGGCTGGCCTTCGGAGCTCATGGGACGACACTGAACGGGGCCGAGGCAAAGCCTCGGAGAGGAGCAGTCAGTGCGTCAGATGCAGAGGTGTCTGATCTACACTGGAGCGACAACTCAACAAACGAGGCGTCCACTGCCGTCGATCAACAGGCTTGAAGAGAAAAGTGTGGATCGAGGGAGCTGCGTGAATAGGTCAGTGCTGCGGAGACCCGGATGTGGAAAAGGAGGGCAGCTGACAAGCCGGCACTAAAGGCTTACATCAGCCACAAGGAGATCTGCAAGGAGCATTTCTTCGACAACACACTGGGAAACTGCCTGCTATTTGAGACTCGCTTTGGAACGTTAAAAATGAAGTGGTGGCAGGTGAAATGTGGGAAAGACAAAGCGAACATGATGTGTGCCATTAGTGGAGAAGAGGAGGAGACAGTGGAGCACCTGGTGCTTTTGTGCAAGATGCTGCGGCTGCAGCAACCAAGTTGAGTGACCCTCGAACAGGCTCTATGTTTCATTGTCTAAACGCCAGAGGGAGACATAGGAGCCAGTCATACAGTCGGTAGGGGTGCGGCTGGTCCGGCAGTGATGGGGAACAGTGTGAACATAATTGAGAAAAAAAAGCGTCGGCTGGAGAGTTGGAGAAAGAAAACTCGCGAGGGAGCAGGATTTTGGATTCCTTGTTTTACTTTGAAAAGCAACTAATTTATAAATTAAAATATATTGTTTCAAAGCACGTACGCATTTATGTGTTGTCGGTTCCTCAAGCTGAGAGGGCGGGAGACCCTCAGCTTGACATACTCCAAGTCAAGTATGTCCCTATTCAGGCAGTAGAGGTGGAAAAGGTGGTGCTTCGTGATACAGGGCAGGCTCCCAGCCTTTTCTTTGACTTTGGCCTGCTCTTTGCAACAGACGCTCTCTGTGGTGGTGGGCATACTTGCACAATGCGAATTGCAGCAGCACCTGTTTGAAGAAATTGGACACACATTACATTTGTGCACATCTCTATACACTATAGTTGGTGACAGGTCAAGAAGGAAGTGGAAGCTCCTCCCAGCCTTTTCCACTTCAGCAGAGCTACTGGTGAAGAGAAGGTCGTCTCTTCTCCCGCGTCCGCTCTAATACAGTGGAAAGAGGTGGGAGGAGCTTCCACTTCCTTCTTGACCTGTCACCGACTATAGGTTCAAATTGCAGGTAAAGGAATTAGCACATCTCTAGTACTGTGTGCGATTTGGTGGAGCATAGAAAAGGGTTGTCTCTTCCTTGCTTTGGTAGTCTGATTGTATTGTTCAAATTATTTCTAGTTACTGAACTGACTCCCAGCTGGTATCCACATCCAGAATGCTCTCTTTACAAATACAACTAGCTGGTGCCTTGAGCAGACTTCTAATAGGTCTGGCAACACCTCACCAGTACCCAAGTAGCACCCAATGTTGTGCGAACATTCGCTGGATATTCTGAATGTTGAAGGAACATTAAAACTCCCTTTGGAACGTCCAAGGAATGTTTGTATGCGAAGGTCCCCTCAAAGTGAGCTGCCCAACATTTTAGGAACGTTCGTTGGCGAACATTCGTATGCACAATGTTCTCAGAACGTTACCTTTTTGAAATTTGTACGCGCAACATACTTGGAACGTTCGCTTGCGAACATTCCTAGAATGTTCGCAGGTGAAGCCAACTTTACGGATATCTCAGGTTCGGTAGTTTTTAGAAAGTCAGCATAAGGGATCAGTTTTATCTTATTTGAGTCTACCGAGGAATGTGATGTAAGACGTAGAGGGAAAGCACTGGTTCTCAGAACTTTATCATGAACTAGGAACTCACTGCGTATGTAGAGGGGCAGTATTGAATGAACCAGATTTTTAGTATCTGCGGTTTACAACTTTAAAAAAATTGTTTCCATATATATCTGTTCTGAAGCTCAGAATGAGTAATCTGTTATGTATACAGCAAATTTTGAAAGGAAGAAGTTGACAAGTAGGAGTTAAATTTCAATAGTACATACTAAAGGTAATGCTCAGGCTGGTGTACTGGGAAAGCAGCTAGCTCGTGCTTGCGCCTTCTAAAAATTTGCTTAGATTAAAAAAATATCACCCTGTGTAAGAGCTTTATCACATGCAAAGAATGTTTACTGAATGTAGCGATAAGTACCCATGTCACGTTCCGAGGAAATTAAAAGGATGGCCCTGCGTTATTTCTCAACATTTTAAGAATGTTGCAGAAGTTCTTTGGATGTTCTTAGAACCTAGTTAGGATATTTGAATGTTGACTGAATGTCCTGGTAATGTTCTGTCGTTCTCAGAACGTTCCAAGGATGT
>JAZHYW010003375.1:0-13392 GCA_037355805.1 Ixodes ricinus
TAAATGAATGAATGAATTAATTGAATCTTCGATGCTGTCCTGCCTTTCTTGAAAATGTTTAAACCCGACATAAAGCTCACTTCAGAGTAACAACCTGTTAATTACTTTTGCACACGCAGAAATAATAATGTTTTCTTGATGCATTGTGATATCGGTGGTGTAGTCAAACTGGTTGGTGAGCAGGGCGCGGCAGAGATACTCCAAAAAATATTCAAGGGATACAAATACTGAGATATATGTATTTTAAGGCCCAAAATACAAATACTAAGATATATTTGTCTTATACAACGGGATGACCCTGAGACACGTCTGAAAAACATCGAAAAAGTATTCTGGAATACAGATAGAGATACCTATAAAAAATGCATTTGTTCCCGAACGGTGCTACGTGGGGAGGGCATATTGTTGAAATTCGAGCTAGCTGGTGAAGCATGTTTACGGGTAAAACAGCGCGAACAAGGACACAGGTGCTTGCTCACGCTGTTTTACCCGTAAACAGGGAGGGCATAGTTCGTGGCGAAGTGCAGTGCTCCTCTTTCTGTGTCATTTTATGCACTTCTCCTTACCTCGAACTAATGCCGCTAAAACAAAAAAACATGTCACACCCAGTGAACAACATAGTTGCTGCTTGGTAAAGACTGCGTGCCATGCTTGACAGAAGGCGTTTGCACGAATTGAACCCTCGTTTTGCCGTGAGGGCGCATCTTCAACTGTCGTCTTATATGCTTCTGAGTCGCCCATAGTGTGAGGAGATTCGACAACAAAGCCGTATACCTTTTCTCCACTCAACACCTTTACAGCAGTTGCCATGCTAAATTGGAAAGAGTAGAGGGCTTTGCGAAGAGGAGCTTATTTTGTTATTCTTGCAAGTAACCTTTAAAAAAACAGGTTTTCCTTTATGTTGGTGATTGTGAAAGGATTATGATATAGGGCGAGTTCATGTTATAAATTCTGAAGAAACTTCCACCAAACACGTTTTATCTTTTAAATGTATCGGAAAAACGACAACAAATGTAGTGAGATATGCAAGTCTGGCACAAGGATCGCAATACAAGCGATATATTGTAAATGTATTTCACTACTGAGATACAAATACATTTTTCAAATGTATCTCAATACAGTGATCCGTCGAAATTATCTCTAAGGTACTCTTGCAATACATTTGTATCGCAATACTGCCCAGCCCTGCTGGTGAGATCGGTTTATCTGCAGTATTCCCGAGTTTTTAAAATGTTAATAGTGGGTGATTGTCCAAAGTGGGTGCTTCCGCAGTATTTGACGGTAGTGTCACCTGTCACGCCAACTCCCATTATTTTGACAGGCTGTTATCTATAGGTCTACAGATATGTGGTGCAGTTTGCCCATGTGTATATACTGCTGCCTTTCCATGTAATAAAAACACTTGCTGATATGTTTAACTGTGTTGCAGTCTATTTTCTATGCGCAATACATTGCTACTTGCTAAAAGGAAACGACAGAAATTAATTCCTAGCAAAGCATATATGCTTGCTTGTCAAAAGTAAATTTTGTACAAAATCAAACAAAATATATACGACAAAAAGAAAGGAAACAGTGATTTATTCAATTTGGGATATCTTTGCAAGACAGTAAATGCCTAAACCTTTGAGCAATAAAGAGTCGTGCATGATGCATAATTTCCACCGAATAAGATGCAGAAATTGAAGAACAAATATAAAGCTCAAAATTATGAACGCAAGGAAATCATGCAAGTTTGGGCTTGCGAAGAACATGAACCCATACTAAAAGGTTCCGTGAGTCACCGCGCTCACACAAGTCCCTAAATGTTTACATGTAGTACATGATCACGGTTTTCGTTTTGGGTAGTGTGACGTCTGCGCCACGGCTAGTTCGGCTAGGTTGCCTCATGCCAACCCTCATGCCCGCCTACTCACTCGTGCAGCTGGTGTTGAAGCTCACGACCGCTCTCACGGACTTCGCAGTATGCCACCGCAAGGACGGCAACATCTAAGCATAGCTTCGAGAAGTCTCCGTCCAACGTGATGCACTGCGTCGGTTGCTTCCGCACGGCCGGTGCCAATTCTCGGCAGCAGAACAGCGTTGGGAAGCACTTGGCGCACATTGTACTTAAAGTACTACTCTCAAGCCACAATTAGAAAACATGTGCTTTACTTGAAGTCCATTCCTCTGGAGTATGTACTTGTACTTTACTTAAAGTAATTTTTGTGGTACTTTCCGAAGAATGTACAATTCCCTGACTTCAAAGTACATTCCCCAAATTTGATTTCGTTAAATATTTATCACAATATGAATCTTTTGTCAATTCCGAAGAAATACTGGGAGGGATATTTTACATCTTCACCAGAAACGTGAGCAGACGATGCATCGCTCCGTTTGTTCTGGGGGCGACTCTCCCGTACTGTTTTGAACTCTCGCTACTTCTCGGTCGGTCAGCGCAAGTGAGTGGAGGTTTAAATTATTAGGACAGCATAATTAATCATAATGCAGTGCCTGAGACTGCGGTGCGTAATTGCATTGAGGCATTATCTTTTGTCTTTTCCTTCGACTTGAGAGTTCCTTCATTTTTTTCTGCACCCCAATCCTAGGTGTCACATTATGATTAATTATCACTCAGATCGCTTGCACATTCACTGCTTCTTGCATTAAGGAGAGTGACACTCCTCTATGAGTGGATTGCTTGCGGAAGCCACAAGGGTGACGTCATGCTTTCTTCTAGTACATTGAACCCCCTTGGGTGCAACAATCCAGGGCGAGCGGCGCCAAATTCAGAAAAGGACTTCTGAATTTGGCTCCATTCCTGAAATTAACTACTCTGTGTCCCCTTGACTTTATTAAATGTTCGGCCGCTTGTTCTTGAAAAGAGGTCATGCACCTCTGATTACCCCTGGGCAATGCATACCAGTTAAAAATCACTGCATAGGGGAATGAAAGGGCATCATGAATGATTGTGTTCAAATACTTGTATTTTACTTTGAAAGTAGATTGTATTTATAGTACCTTACTTCGAGCACATTTCACCCAATGTACTTCCTACTTTAGTTGAAGTACATCACGCCTCATGTACTTTGTACTTTACTTGAAGTACCTTTTTAGATGTACTTTACCCAACACTGCAGCAGAAGCACTCTCGAGCTGTCGGCATCGCAGTGCAGCGGCCGCAGTCGCACCTGTTGGATTGCAGAAAACAGTCGTTTAGAGCCGAGCTCCCCAATTGCGCGCGTAAAGTGATTATGGGAATAGCTACAACGAAAACGCTCACCAATCTGTGCTTCCAACCCGACGAGGTGGCGGTTGCTCCGGTAGTGGGGCGGTAGGAAGCACGCCCAGAACTTCGTCGAGTTGGGGCCGAGAAGCTTCGCCAGCGCGCTCCGGACGCTTAGTGTCCTCGTACGGTACTACTCGCAGTTCCGCACTTCTATGAAGGACTCGGAGCTCCAACTCCGACAGACCCGGTAAATTCATGCCGGCAAGCGCGGTGGAGGGCTGAAGCAAACAACGAGCCGTTGACGCGTTGCAGGGGAAGCGGCCATTAACGTAAGCCGCAGCCCATTGGCCAGTTACTTCGACAGGCCAGGACCAAAGACCGAGCCAAAACGAAAAACGTAAAAGGGAGTTTTTTTTTTTTTGCTTTTTCTTGTAATTTTAATTTGCCTATAACTTTTTAAATAAAGCGAATTTCGAGAGAGAAAAAAAAGTTCCTTAAGTTACTACGTTCAGTGCGCTCAGGATTGATGCAAATTGAAAAGCAGTAAAAAAGGCACTGCAGGGCCCCTTTAAGCATGACGGACGGAGCCGACGGAGGAGCGACGCGCGGCGATGCTCGAGATTGTCGAGGATGCGGAGTCTGCGAACCACCAAAGCGTGACATCAGCGTGATAACGCAGAGCACCGCTTGAGCAACAGTTCTAACGACGGAGAACGACATCAAACGTGTAGTTTCTACTTCCGAAGAGTCACCTTGCAAAGTGTTTATGATCGCGGCGATCGCGCTTGATTGTGTGGAGGGAATCGTGCCGGTGTTTCCCTAACCGCAATGGAACTGTGTAGTGTACACATCGCGACACTGTTAGCGCGAACAAGACATCAGCGCATTTTCGCATTTTACTTCTGAATAGTATTATCGAGCACGAAATTGTATCGCTTACATTATAGAACTAAATGAGCTCTTTCCGTAGCAGGTAATAACTTGGATGACATCCCTCGGTTTCAAAGAAAAAAAACTGGAAAAAACCAGCGATCGCTTGTTCGCTCTAACAGTGACGCACCCTCTACGAAATTGCAGCAATCGGTCCGAGCGGTCGAAGAAGTCGCCCACTGGTGTTTCGTTTCATTGGTGAGTGCGTTCACCCTTTGCTGATGAAACGCTTCATTGAGCAAAGACATCTTTAGTTCACTAAATGACCACATGCTTGAGAATGAACCTATGGAGAACCACGCCTATCACCTCATGCGGTCTTTTGCACAGAAGTACCTGGACATCAGACAGTCGAAGCATAAGCACGGGTGTCCACAGATGAACTACACCAACAGAAAGTAAGGCGAAGTCACACCGAACTCGCACAGGTTCAAAAGGCCAGTAGCCATATAGACGCTTTCAGCGACTCAGTTACTCGAGCTGCCACCAGTCGGCGCGCCCTCTGCGCGCTT
Source organism: Ixodes ricinus (assembly GCA_037355805.1). Taxonomy (NCBI): domain Eukaryota; kingdom Metazoa; phylum Arthropoda; class Arachnida; order Ixodida; family Ixodidae; genus Ixodes; species Ixodes ricinus. The sequence continues at coordinate 4,648 of JAZHYW010003375.1, forward strand.
TCCGGGCCGCCATAGCCGTTCCTGCCGTTCCTCGTCGTTCCTGCCGCGTTCGCCAGCGATTCAACAGCTCGCAACTTCTGATTCCTCGCTTGCGTGATGGACGACCGGGATGGAGCAAGGAAAAAGGCGTCCCGCGGGCAAGACGTGCTTAGTTGTAGGCTGTAAAAACTGCAGTGGCAATATTCAGGCCTGGAATCGCCCTGTGTACTCTGAACATGCCCCGCTCACGCACATGGACTGCCCATGCTTGGTGCCTCTGTCAATGCACCGGTTTCCAAATAGAAAGAAAAACGAAGAACGCCGTTGACAGTGGCTGGCGAACCTGGAAAGGAAGAACTTCAACCCCGTTAAAAATGCGATGGTAAGTTGATGGCATGGCGGTGCCGGAAAATTGTAAATGCATGGTATGCGCGATGTCTGGAGGACGTCGTTGTTGCGCCGCTCGATTTTTACGAACGCAAGGAAGCAATTATAGGGCGCAAACCGTTGTCAATCAAGTAAGGAGCACATACGTTCATTATTAGTAACTTTCACGGTACGTTAAACCCCAGCGAGTGAAGTGCGACAACCTAGAAATCGCGGATACGTAACGAATATGCGGCGTGTTGGAGACTCGGTAACCGCTTGCTCCTCTTTTGAATAGCATAGATTAGCGTCGGACACGAGCAAGCTCCCGTATGAAGTTCCTTGATTAACCTTTTCCGTCTTTACTTCCCCTCTCAACAACAAGGTCTGAGGTGGTGTTTAACGCTTTTCCCGTAGGTTACAGATTTTCTTACTTAAACCTTGTCTTTAGAGCCTGTGTTTCATTTGGGATTCCAAACAAGTGTATGTGTAGAAGTGATCGTGGCAGGTGCAACTTGTATTTGCTATTTTTTATGATGGAAAAAAAGAGGTTGCCATTATACAGGTCATTTTCAGCTATTGAGGAGGGTATGGCCCTGCAAGCCCACTCCTGGGTGAAACTTCATGCAAATTGTTTATTGCTCTTACAGATTTGCTCAATCCACTTTCCTGACGGAAGGCCAACCTCTCTGAACCCCTATCCGACCCAGCATCTGGGAAAGGAAAATAAGGTAAGCGTAACAGTCCCTACAAACACTTTAGTGTTGTTTTTGCTGAATTAAAAATATTTTTTTTCAAACTGCGTTTGTTCTTTTAAAACAGAGGGTGCTGCACAAGAGTAGGAGGAAAGTTTGCCTCCCAGCACCAACTGTAGAGTCTGCTGCAAGAGCAACTCCGGATGCTTCAGGGACCCAAGATGCCAGGGAGTACCCCTGTGGGACTACTCCCGGTCGCCCTGGATGCTGAGGACACCATTGATAGTTCTAACCCTGCTTGTTCACATAGGACCTACAGCATGCTTAACCACACTGAGACTCTTTGTTTGAACTGTGGATGCGACTGTAAAAAGAAAAAAACGAAAGAGCAGGAAGTGCAGTGTGAAGCTACTGCTCCTGATCATGCCCCTGACCATGCATACTGCTCAAAAGTTTAAGTTGTCCCCCGCAAGGTCATGCAGAAGGCCACGCAAACCAGGATCACAGTACACGAGAACATCCCCGACAGCCAGTTTAGGTTTTTTACGGGGCTAACGAAACCACTGTTCCAGGTTTATGTCTTGCTGGCAGTATCGCTCGCCAAAGCGTCGTTTGTGATGCCTGAAGATCAGATCCTGCTAACGTTAATGCGTCTTCGTATGGGACTGCCTTCTCATTGACCTAGCGTGTCTTTTTCAGGTATCCACTGCGCTGGTGAGCCAAATATTCTCATTCTGGGTCTCCCATCTGGCACAGGTTTCCAGAAAGTACCTGATGTTTTGGTTGCCAACTGAAACGATTCGGCTGTCATTGCCTGATATCTTCAAAGATACGCCTCGGACGACATGTATAGTTGACTGCTTCGAGATCTTTTCTGATAGGCCGCTAAACCTATTGAGAAGGGGAAAATGTTCAGTTACTACAAGAGCCACAATACTGTCAGGGTGCTTCATGCAGTGGCACCCAACGGCTTCATCATGTTCATTTCCAAAGCCTATGGTGGGCGGGCAAGTGATCGGTACATTACGGTGAATTCTGGATTCCCCGATCACCTCGAGTACGGAGATGAAGTGCTCGCCGACAGGGGCTTCATCATTGCTGATGTTTTGCCAGTTGGAGTGGAACTCGCGCTACCTTCCTTCACAAAGGGACGGCAGCTAGCAGCGCGTGACGTCGTGGTGTCGCGCAGACTTGCCAAACTGCGGACACATGTCGAGCGGTCCATCCGTCATATGAAGTGTTTTCGTATACTGAAGCATGTACCCCGTCGTACTTAGCAAAAAACAACAACAACAACAACAACAACAAAATTGACGACATTTTGGCTGCTGTTGCTGGGCACTGCAACCTCCAGCCTGCTCTCATAAAAGGGCCACAGCACGAAGAAAGTGAAGTTTAAAGGTACACTAAAGAGGTTTCTGGGATCGTCTGTTCTGGTGATAACTCAATCTACGGGCTCTAAGCTTTCCGAAAATCTTAAAATTACGCTCCTGCAACGCTTATTTTCCATACTAAAATTGTGATTTAAGATTGAGACACACCCTTCCGGAGCGGGAATTTCCACTCGAGAAGAGCGGCGCATAATCAAGCCGAGCTGACGGCAGTGTGACGTTAGGCGCTCGTCGGTCAGTCGCCTTCCGAGAGCAAACGCCGCCGCCGCGCCATAGCGGCGTCGTCTGCTCACAAGTAAACCTCTCATTAAATAAATATGTATATCTCTTTTTCGAAAGGCAGCTTACGATGGGCTGACGAGCGCCTGGCGTCACACCGCCGCCGCCTCGGCTTGATTATGCGCCGCCCTTCTTGAGCGTGAAAATACGCTCAGAAAGGGGTGTGTTCTAATCTTAAATCACAATTTTAGTAGAAAAATAAGCGTCGCACGAATGTAATATTTGGAATTCTAGGATGCTTAAAGCCTGTAGATTGAGTTATCACCAAGAACAGACGATCCCAGATACCTCTTTAGCGCACATTTAAAATGTGTTGAAACGTAACTTCGCTTAACTTCAGAAATGTCCGAGTAATGCCCATATCTATGCGACACGAAAGCCTGTTGAAATTGTGTACAAGCTTTGCTAGGAAGACTTTTTTTTATTTCAGTTGAGCAAATAAATGCTGGTAATGAAAACTCCAATATTAATGTTTTGTGATGTGTATATTTTATGAATATTAAATAAAAGAATGATCTTGAATGCACATACAAGTGTCATGAATGAATTTGGAGTTTTCTTAGCGCAGCAGCAACATAGGCCATAGTGCGCCAACATACAAGTGTCAGAATTTGCCACATAAAAGGGCGCGAATATTAACGGACCACAAGGAGGAACATTTTTTTAAAATATGGACACATTCACACATCCGGCAACTAAAAGAAAAAAAACACAAGTACCATTGCAGACAGAGATTTATTAAACTATGTTTCTAGAAGAAAATATAAACAGGCGAGATTCAAGCTCAACCTCGACATCAGTATGTTTAAGCAGCAAACGATCGATTCATATTTCGCAAACTGCTGCGAAGTGAAGCGAAGAGGTACTCTGAGTAAAGCATGTGCACAGCACGCACACAGGTTTGAAAGTACTCCGAATCGAAGTCGACTGTCACTTTCCTCCGTTCTGTCGACGACTTATACACATAAAAGTCGCAAGATGGTATGCCCAAAATCCCCATGGCAACCTGAATCTTGGTCATGTACAGAGGTTTCGGTTGACTCCCAGAGAAGGAGTTCTTTAGAGACCCGGGACACTCTAATCTCAAGAACGGTCAATTTTTCGGTGCAACAGTCACAATCAAAGCTGACAATGCCATCTGGGGAGCAGCCCGTGATTGGAAAGTCTTTTCATATGACGAATCCCCTATGTTCAAGTACTGGCTGGTGTCCATCGGCCATCAAGAGGGTCATGTAAAGTGCACCGGCCTCCGGTTCCCTGTCCTTCCCTCCTGTCATAGCTGGAGTCTCAAAGGCGCTCATGCACGACACAGCCTTGAGAAGGCCTCAGCCATATCATGTGGCCTTGGCTCCCTCTGCAGCTTGGTAGCCCTCGTCTTGAACGAATGACACACTGTACTGGTCACCCTGGCCCTCCTGTGCAAATACCACTCCTGTGAGCAAGATTGCATACGGGTGCTTCTCTCTACACTGTCAATTACATCATCAGTGAATGCTTCGTTAAGCTGACACACAAAGCTGTCAAAGTCATCCTCGTTTGTTGTTCTCAGGAGCTCTGTCATGACTGGAGCAGAAGCAGGTGTTGCGGCACTAATATCTGGAAAAGAGCCGTAATAGGATTAATTCTGTTAGCACACAGTACTATTATGGACTTTTCAAATGAGTGACAATACACCAGCTGCAGTCGCTATGTGCAGCAGTTGCCAAGAAGTAGAGAGCGCAACACAGCATGAACGAGCCATCACCAGTTTTTGCTGCTTTACTTTGACCAGTACAATGCAATCTTCAAAACTAGTTATGTGGTGGAAATGAGAGCACGGAGGATACTGCTCTAGAAGTTGCTCATGCATTCCAGCTCATAAAGCCGACGGTAGGTTATAGAAATAGAGGTTGTAGAACAAGGATATCAAACTTCAAGCAGCAAAAGAGGGAAGAAAGCAAAACTACGTGCCGGCGACTCCGGACGAACTCTCCAGGCGAGGCTCAGCTAAACACGTCTTCGCCCCACAAAATTTGTTTTAGAGTAGATTCTTCTGTATAAGTAGATAACCTCGATTTAGGAATTAGACTGCCAGTTTGTCCTCTTGTCATTGTCCAGTCATTTTCAAAGGGGTGGGCGGCTGCATTTTTGCAGGGAACGTTAGTTTGGTGTGAGCTGGATCGTGACGCGGTGATGAAGCCGTAGGGTGGACGCAGTCTCGTCTTGTCGATTGGAACTGCTGGTTTATTTGGCATGAAGCTCCAATAAACACTGTGTCGATTACGTCTACATCATGTGATGCATACACTTAATATATTTTGCGAGTCTACTTGGACATGATGGTAGTAGAAATGTCAAATTGGCTGAATCCAAAACAGCAATCTTGAGAGCTAACCCCAGATGTAATCAGGTTTATAATAGTTTTCGCCAGTTTACGCGAATGCCGAGGTGCATATAAAGTGTTGACACTTCAGGCAATAGCAAGCGAGTTCCAGGTTCTATGGACTGAGACAAACATGGCACATAAATCTGAGCGAAACCGCTGAAAAAGCCTAGTCGGCTGGCAATGTGTCTGTTATTTTTTGCAGCCGAGCTAAGTGATGGGCGTAAACATCTCACTACTTCGGTGATTTCACCACCGCAAAGTAGCTGCACACATTGAACCGCTTTGCGATTGAGATATGATTTGCGTTATCCAGCTGTTGATAATTTTTCCGCCTGGGACAGAACATTCTGGTCATGGTCGATGTTCAACAAAATCGGACATTAGAACTGCTTCTGGAAGTGCCTGCTGCACCCTAAAGCAGTGCGATGCACAGTGGTCACAGCATAGCAAAGGTGCAAGAATGAACCACAAGTGGTCACCGAGTACGGCGCTGCAGACAGCAGTGACGTAACTCGCATGAGGTAGGTGCAAACAATGTATTTAGTGTCGCGAGAAACTTGCTGATGGCAAGTAAATTTAAGCCACTTTGCTTTAGCAAACCAGTGCTGACGAGGGACTGCAGCGGCCTCTGATGTAAGTTAATTTCATATAAAATAAACAAACATTTTTTTGTGTTTATTCGCATTCCTTGAAATTGGGCGTCGCCCAATCATTGTTACCAAATGACAACACTGCTGATTATCCAAGCATGCTTTCAAAGTGTTCACCGCTTTGCATGGCAGTGCAGAACAGTGGAGCTTGCCACAATAACACTGGTGCCAAGAGGTGAAGCTTGATGTGAACAGCTCCGTGAGCAGTATAGTACAAGTGCCATAGTATGGAGGCACGTGGTTGAGCTTTTGGGAAGTTTAGACAATGGTTGTCCAGCACAATCAACCAATGGCATGTCCAGCACAATCAACAAGAGTTCTAACTAGGGCGACTGTAAAACAAATGTCTGAATGAATCTTCTCTTCCCCTTTCTTGAAAATGACGGTCGACCTACCCTAAATATTATCCTAATATTCTCGTTCTTTACTTTAACCCTCGTTCTTAAACTCGTAGTTGGCCTATATTCGTGTAAATATGTTTGTCTATGAAACACGTGTTGATAAAGCCACGGATGCCTCATTTACCTACCATTTGCTGTTTCAAATCGACGTGTTGGTGCATCTGGAGGGTGGACCACGTCGCAAAGAAGTGTTCCTTTGAGTTTCCTCCATGTCCAGCGGTGCTCCACGGAAGTGTCGTTGCAATTCTGAATGACAGGAAAACTTCTGACACATTTGACGGCTTGTTCTTATGGCGGTACACCTTTTCATTAGGCTCTGGGGCAACATTCTGCTTGGTTGATGCGTTCCATGTGCATTGTGTATCGGTGCAGGAGCTTCCGGTCACCTCCTCTGCTTGTTGCTTCAATCTACCTTGAGGAGCAATGCTCCAACATGTGAGCATGTTCCGCCCAAGCCTTCAGTGCAGGTGCACGACACATCCTGCAGGGCTCCTCCTTCAAAGCAAGCACCTACGTCATAGGACCGTGATGTTGTTCTGTGATGATCTTATGCTTGCCTATAGGGCAACTCCGCTTCATTTTTGATATTTAGAAAACTATGCAGCCCTCTTCAGTATCATATAGGAAGACCCCATGTCAAATATTACAATCTAATTCCGTCTATATATTTAATAAACTGGCCAGCAAACTTTCAAATGAGCCAAGTCGCCGAAATCTGCCAACTCTAGCGTGCGACGCGAGGCGCAATCGTCAGCGCAGTCAATGCGACGGAGTTGGAGCGGCCAACGTTGAGCCACTACGTCAGAGACATGTCTACGTCATTCTCACGTTTTGTTTGTTTTTACTTCTCAGAGCGAGATTGAACGATGACGTCATGAGTTTCTCCTCCCGGTGTTGGCTCAAGGGCGTCCACGTGATCACCGTAACGCGGATGCGCTAGTTTGCGCTGCCCTGCGCGCTTATCGGTCTGTTTCTCCACTCCCCTCTCCTCTTTCGTCTTCTCCCCTTCCCCCTCTCCCCCGGGTCATCACCGTCCACGCCATGCGAAGCGACCTGCCCGCGTCGCGTGTCCTGTCCCTCGCCCCCACGAACGTCACAAGACCACGTGGTTCGACGTGACGTGGCCATGCCTCTGACGACACGAGACCAATGTTGCCTGACGCAACCGAAGTTTCGGTTTCGGTATCTGCTGATGTTTAAATTAAGATTACACAAATAATATTCCACATTTCGCGAATCCGAAGACGTAGAGCTGTTTAGTAGTGCTTTGTGAAATGGAATCACATGTAAGCCTAAATTTGTCGGAATAGAGTGGAGTTGCCCTTTAAGCCAACACTTTGCGTCATTTCTTGTACTGATGATGATATCCACATGACCGGAATTCAAGAGATTGGTGGCTTCGACGAAACCCCTGTAGTTTTCAACTGGCTTGCCACCTGCGTCCAGCCTTGTAACCATGCAGTCATAGACGCGCATCACGTTCCCTACGTTCAGGCGTACTAGCGAAGCACTATCACGGGTGCTCGCAAAACAAGGCATTCACGTAGCTCACAAACCAGTATCCACTCTTGGACGTTTCATGCCAAGACCAAAAGATCGCCACCAAAGGAAAAAGCTCCGGGAATTGTTTACCTGGATCCCCTGCATAAAATGTCCTGCATCTTATATCGGCGAAACAAAGAATTTTATGGAAAGGTTACGCCAGCACAAGAACGATGTACGCAAATTAACCGAGAATGCAGTGTTCTGCGGAGCACTGTGACACTTTTGACCATCCGATAGACTTCGCGCACGCGTAATTTCTTAATGTTGAAACCAATCTCCGAAAAAGACATCACCTTGAATCGTGGTACATCTAAAATACACAAGGAAATATCAACAGATCTATGGGTACCTTACCATCTGTTTATGTAAGTGGACTACGACACGTGATTAGAAATAGACTGGATGGCAAGGCGGAAGCGCGATTAGAAGATATTCGTACCACCAAAGAAGACGAGGCTGCTCCCACACACGAGATCAATCGCCCCTGAAGAAGGAACCGAACTGGTGTTGAAACGTTAAGTCCAAGTTTAATTTTTGGTTGGAGTCAATTATTTTTTCCATTGCACACGCTTCACTGCAGACGTCGATGATTCCGATGGTCTGCTAGAGCACAAAACGGTCGCGTTAAAATTATTCCTATAGCGATATCCGCATCAATTCGAAGTCCGAGCAACGCAGGGCCGATCGCCCCTTTTCTGGCAATATCCTCGTCTGGCAATATCCTAGCGAAATGCACACCGTTCCTCCGTATTTCCACGTTATACATACGTGGGAAAGCACGCTGAACTCTGAAGTCGCTTTCGACGTGCCCTCATATGACGGCTCCCGCATCTTAAATCAACTCGTTGAGAGCAACGACAACGAACAACGCATCTCACAAACTCCGGCAAATGCTCTCACCCACAGCTAGGGCCAGCCGCTGCCTGGGCGCTGGCACGTTTTCTGTTACGTCATGTATTGTGTTTCGTCACGTGACGATTATTCACATTTATATACAATGGCAGCGACCCGGAGGGGGGGGGGGAGGAGGAGGGAGGGGGGTCACTTCCGAGTGCAAACCAGGGGCTAAAGGGA
>JAZHYW010003377.1:0-20656 GCA_037355805.1 Ixodes ricinus
GAGACAAGCAGAGAAGCGACTGTGTTGGCTGTGTTGTCAATTATCACTGGACTGCCAATTTTTCTGTGGTTATCATCATTATCCCTATCTATCTTCCGCTGAGGGACAGCATGGGCATTATATAAGAAAGTAGATATATCACATAAAAAAAAACATCTGGACTTGAATGCAATAACAAAAGCAATGATAAACATCTGTGAAATTTTCTATGTTTATTGTGGGTGCTTCTGACCCTTCAGCTAAAAAGTACCCAAAGGTTTCTTTTTCCACCAACATTAACAAAAATATGAAGTATTCTCAGGTAAAGTGCTTCCATCATGAGAAAGCACGGATGCATTCCATTCGTAAACAAAACTTAACGATTAATGTCCCCTTGAAGTTTAAAATGGTCACCCAGATCTGACTTCAATAAAATAAGGATGAGCATTGTGACTGAGAGCAAAAAATGCTCACAGCCAGTTTATTGTATGTAGTAACAATGCAATAGCATGTTTGCCCTCACCTGCACGGTCAATTGAGGACGAAGTGAGCTCCTCTCTCAGGAGAAGATGCACTCCTTCAACAAGCTTGGCCAGGTGGCTCCAGTACCTCGGATGAAGGATTCCAAGTGTACATGGGAGACAGTAGTAAAGGAGCCAATGCCTCCACTCGGACGCCTTCCAGTTGCTGCGAGTTGCCAAGGACCTCGGCAGCCTTGTGACGCAGTGGGGAGGCGTGATGGAAAGTAGGCGCCTGTCTAGTGCAGCAACAGAGGAGGGGCTGCCTGCAATATTAAGCAAACAAGAAAAAACATTTCGCTATGACATCACCTTTGACTTGTTCCAAGGGCGTCAGTGTAGTGACAGTAATAAAGGGCAACTAAAGAGGTTCTAACAAAATCGAGTTGGAGGTGGATTCTAGAGTAGTTTTACACCCTGATTTTGAATAAGTCAACCATTTGACCGAAACGTTTTCCTATTAACGCAAAGGGAACACAAAAACGAGCGCCGGTCAGCATCGGCAGAATCGGCCTGACGTCATATGCAGAGCTTTACGCGGTCATTTTGTATTGCTTCTGGATGATCACAGGTTCAAATAGCGATCCTGATAATCACCTATCACCTTGTACAGTAGAACCTCGTTGATACGTTTTGAAGAAACCGCGAGAAAAAAACGTGTTACCCGGGAAAACGTATGATCCAAACTCACCATTTTCAAGCACAAAAAAGAAAAAAATAGTCGAGAATGAGATCGAACAGCGTTTAATACAGCGCTTCACTTGCCGAAAGCGTCTGTCAGCTTCCGCTGGCGAGTGCCAGCAGAATCGTTCTGCGATGGCGTCATGGCATCACGAAAGCGCGTCGCTTTTGCGAGGCCATCGCAGAACGAAACGAAAAGGGCGCGGGCTTGGGTGGAACTTGAAACTGAAGCAGCCAAAGAAAGCTGCCAACGCAAAGAAAGAAACAAAGAAATGCCAGATTCGCTCATTTACTAGAACCGCGCTACCGCTACTGCTCCCTTGTACGTCATAGTCTAGAGTTACTCTTGCGCACTCTTGCAAACGGTGCTTTTAGCCCTCGGAACAGTGCCTCAAAGAGCTTGCTGGAGTTACCGAGAGTGACCCATAATCACGTGTCTACTGCGGAAACGCTTGAAAAGCCGAAAGTGAACATACTGCTACGGTGTTGACAAGTGAAGAGAACATGCGCTCGCACAGGCGAACGATCGGTAAACAGCTGTATTTGGGTTTCGTTTTTTACGCTGCTGCTTCGGTTGCTCGTTACGACAGAATTCGTGCCACTTTCGCCAGCGGTGGCACTTAACAAGAGGAAAGTGAACGACAGCATCAGATGGACGCGCTGTTGTTCCGAGCGGTTAGTACGCCGCCGCCGGAGTTGCAATCGTTCGGAATCCTTTGTTATTATTTTGATGGGAAAGATTATTTGACGAATCGAATAATGAGCTAAGACAGTAAAACCGCGCTGTGGGTTCTGTAAACGACCTTAATCACCGGACGGCTCTCGGAAGTTGCGGAGAACAATAGATGCAGAGGCGGCATTATCAGCGGGCGCTGCGAGACCGTTGCGCACGCGCGCGCTGTGTATGCCTCGGCGCGCTCGGCGCTCGTTCGTCGAGGCCGGATGTTCGGAGCTCCGTTGATTGCCAAAAAAACGTACAATCCGATCGACATTTGGCAGAATGTTGAGCGTATTTTCCAGGAAATCGTGTTATCTGGGAACATATGAACCGGAAAAAAAACAATGCAGCTCTATGGGCATTTTCCGTGCCCTCACTCGCGAACGCATGAACCGGGAAATCGTATGAACCGGGAACGTATCAATGAGGTTCTTCTGTGTACACAAAGAATGGCAAGCCATTAAGCACCTGAGGTTCAACAAATATAGAGGGCTCTTTACGTGACTCTATATGCGTTTGAGCCCTTGGCGAAGTGTGGGGAAAACATCCGTGGAGAGGCTGCGAGTCCAGAGGAGTGGCAATGCTCGCAGCCCCAGGTGAGCGGCATTGCATCCTATGCACGTTTGGGCAACACGTACTGGTACATATCCTCATCTTTTCAGGTTGCGTTAGAACACACAAAAGAGAAAATTAAGAATTTGAGACTGTGCTGAATGAGGTGGCAGTGGCACTCGCTCGACGACACTATGGCGCTGTCACACGACTGCCACTTCTTGCTCGCTGACCGGAAGGCACTAGCGGGCAAACGTCCACAGACTTGCTGGTGGGTCTGTGAACATTCATCATGATTTAGTTTCCTAGAAACCTCATTAGATCACAATAATATCTTACCCCACGGTAACAAAGACATAGCATACCACTCACAATCGCAAAATTTTTGAACAGAAAAAAGCTCTGTAACCTTGTGCACTTTGCAAGATTTACGAAATATTGAACATACTAAAATTCCGTTCTATAATTTGAATGTTTCCTATAGGGGTGATTATCGGCTATGAATGTGTTCCATTCTATATTATTTTCACAAAGAATTTACTACATGCATAAATCTGTGTACGATTCGCTGCAGATTTATTTGCGTGGCCTATTTTATGCTGGCATGATTTTCTCTCTCCAATTTATTGCCGTGATTAGCCTCTCATGATGGCATCCGATTTACGTCAAGCTTATAAAAAGTGATGTGGAGGTCGGCCAGAGCTGGCTTGCCCGAGCCAGCGTTTGAGCCGAGACTGCATGGTGAAAGAAAGGACTGGCCGGGCTAGCACACAAGCGGAGACAAACATTGAATCATAACTTCAGCTCTCATGCGCGCCGGGCCTTGGCAGTGATTTCTTTCACCCAGTTTCTGCTCAAACGCTGGATTGAGCAAGCCAGCATTCTGACTGTACTGCTTCACCATGCTGATTTTGCGGACATCCGACTTTGCAAAAAGCAATAGTTAGTTCAATACTTTGTATAACTAAGGAAGGTGGTATAACTAATCATGCTGCCTTAGAGGAGCCAACAGCCGCACACAGGGTCGGCATAACCGTGCGACTGTCATGGCAAAGGAGACCGAAACAACAAAACTAAAACGAAAACGAATAACAAAAATATACCACGCGCAATCGCAGAAAACCACGAGCAGTCACAGAAAACCAAACGGAGATAGCAGCGAACAAAGCAGAGATGCGCAGATGAGCCGTACATCTGCATATAATGTCATCTGATATCACGCCTCTCGCTTGCCTCAGAGAGGGCGGGGCTTCGGCGCTATTTTCAAAGCACTGTTACGACTGCTCCTTCCATCAGATTGAAAAATAATTAAGATATATGTGGTCCTGGGGGGCAGAAAGTGTTTTTGTTTTCTCGAATACAAAACCACTTTAGTTTCCCTTTAAACTTCGACACCCACAGGATGCATATGCCTCTACATCTCTCTGAACTAAAGATGCCTGATCTGTAGGAGTTCAATTGTTTTTTGCTTTTTTTAGGATGTAGTTCAAAGCTCAGTAATTAAAAAACTGCCTGACACTCTCCTTATGATGCGATTCGCCAATGAACTAAATGTTTGTATCAGAGCCGCTTGCCTTGTCCCTTCCTTCCCTTTCCTTTGAAGCTGACGGCTACGCAGACATAAACTAATTAATGTTTGTTTGCTATGTTGTATGTATTCTTGGTACAGAAGGCTAGCTCCAAGAAAACGTTGAAGCCCTAGGCCCACCTACCACATCAAACATTTGGTGACTTCATATTTATATGCAGGTTGCATAGATATGCCCATCGGAAACTCAAGATTCAATTTTCACCCTTTGGGTTAATGCAGAGCATTGAGCCCAATGTCTGGTAACAGAGCAAATATACAGATAAATACAAGAACAAAAGGCTTAACATTTGCAATAGTCAATAAATAAACTGTTGCATCTGTCATAAATGTTTTACAAACATTTTAAAATGTAGGAATATAATATACATAAAATCAAAGTATTTTATAGGCACGTTTTGCAAAAAATATGATGGTGAATGTTATGTCAATTGTCAATAATTTCACTATCTCCAGTTTTATAAATGCATATAGTGATTGATGTTGCAAATGATGGCTTGTATAAGCCATCGTTTGCAACATCACATTGTGAATTTATAGAACCCGGTGATAGTGAAATGATCAACAATTTTCACACGAAAACCTTTACTAAAAGTTAGAGTATCCCTGCCATCTTACCTATGTAGAAACCGCTCGCTGGGGTTTACAGACGACAGCAGTATTTCCGTGATCTGGCGAATGACATCCAGGAGTACAGCATGCATGTACTCCACCGTGAACCCCCACACCTGGTCAAAGTCTGGAAGGCTCACGGCTGGAGACGGACCCTTGTAGCCGTTGATGACCAAGGAGGACTCCAGGGCCACCTCCATGTCCCGTAGGACACCTGCTGACGTCCTCCTACGTGCATCCTCAAAGGAGAGGAATCTGAGGCACCCTGAAAATGAAGTTGAAATGACTATAGAACACTTGTAGTAGTAGAGCGTTTGAACTCAACAGGTCAGACAGCTACGTACCATCAACATAATCTCTCTTGACTAGGCACCATGGGCACCCGTAGTACCCGTTGAACAGTACCATGTTCCGGACAGATGCGTGTGCGGGGGCATCCACGCAGCAGCGCAAGATGTACGCTCTAGACGAGTGCTGGTGTGCCTTCATGCTGCCAGGGGACGGGTTGCATGCTCTTGACGCCCTCCACAAACTTTCCAAAAACAAAGTCATGTTGGGGTGCCCCTTCCCAAACCAAAGTCCAGCAACCACCGAAACCTGAAATCGTTGAGGCACTGGCAACTCGTTGACAGTGAGCAGAATGGGCCAGACGGATGCAACGGAAGTTGTAAATACGGGGCTCCCATCGGTGTTCACTGTCAACGTGAGGTCACTCTCCCACAGGGTCCCCGATGACTGCAGCTTCCTGTACGCTTTGGCTTGAGTGATGTCACCGATGACACTGGTGGTAGCACCCCGGTCACTGGCAATCTGGTTCAGCTTCTCGTGAAGGGCTGCTTCCTTGTTCTGAATGACATTATACAGCTGCTTGCCGATGTCTAGAACAACGAAGAAAGCCCCATCTTTTATGCATCTTTGAGCTTGCTAGACGTCTTGCAGGTGTGACAGACGCCATCTTCATTGGAAACCTCCAAGAGATAATTGCATGACCGGCAGTAGAAATGTCGTACAGCTGTGGATTCTGCCTCGGCTGCAAACAGCTTTCGGAAGAGGTACTTGCTTTTTGGGAGCACAAACTGGTCTGAAGCAAAGAATGCATTGACCATCAAAATAAGGTTGTCAAGGCCCTGCCAGCTTGAGGCTCCACCAGCCACAAACGCCATTATCATCGCAACAGTTGCTGCCTTGGCAGTTGTCGAATGGGGCAGAGTTCGGGTTCCAAAAGCTCGTAGGCCAGCTGCCAGTGCATGTTCTTCACTCATATGTGGTGGTCGCTCGGTGGTCTGTTCCCAAGAGGTTGAAAAGTCTGCATGTGACTGGTGAGTCGTCATCTCCTCTCCGTTACTCTCTGAAGAGCCAGCGTCTTCAGCAGTGATTCTAGACTGAGGGTCACTGGTGCAGGAATCACAGTCACTCTCGAGCTCGAAACCATCGCTGGGGACATCATCGACGGGAGAGCCGGCTGTTGCTGATTGGTTCCCGCTTGGCACAGCCTTCTTACACCGAGTCAGAGTGTACTTTGGTATCTTGAAAGACGCGCCCATCTCTAAGTAAACAAGTCGTCGACGTCAAGTTGCTTCACTACTAGATATGATAACAAGTTACGCAGTCAACGCAGCCATCAAACCAGGCTTGTGAACTCGCGCACGAACACCAGGCAACAGGAAAGATAAATGTATAATTGCTGAAGAACAAAGGGGAGAAAGAAGCAGAATGACGCAAATGACGTGACTGAAGCACAAGAAAAAAGAAAAAGAAAGAACCAGTTCGAGTTTCTAACGATCGAAAGTCACGCAGATGACGAAAGTTAAAGTCAAGCACAAATACTCCGCCTAAAAATCGTCCACGTAAATACGGAGCAATGTAGAATAAAAGAGCGAATGGAGAAACACCAACCCGACCACGCTTCCAAGACGAAGAACAAGCAGGAGCTGCCGAGCGTCGAAACTGAGCGGAACAACATCAAGGGAAACGAAGGAAACAGAGGAAAGGAACAAGTCGAGCCACTGAGCCGAGCGGACCAGTGACCAGCGTCATGGAGCAACTAGCAGACGCAGTCAGAGCCGAAGACCGAATTGATAATAAGCCAGAGCCACGGCCAGCGTCGAAGCTAGGCTGGTTTGGTCACATTTTATTCAAATCTTTAGCGCCCCCGAAGCACCGCGCAAATTCGTTTCGCTTCAATTGAAGAATTGTGCGTGTGTGTGTGTGAGGGGCACGGGGGGGGGGGGGGGGGGATAGCAGACGATCTCATCGCGCCGAGAATTCGGAAGTTGCTCGCCATCGTAACGGTTGTGCTTCCGAGACTTCGCGAGTTCAAATTTTTGTTATTTCGACAGCTGTTTGGTGTTTCAGAGGTCATAAAAATAACATTAAATAAATTCTACTATTTTTAATAATTAATATGAGCCTTCAAGATATTGACGATTTTCTTTTCTATGTTACAGCGGTTTCACTTCTGTTTTCAAGAGAGATATTCCATCAGGCCCAATACAATTCCGTCCAATGCAATCCAATCCACCTTTATTTTTCTGAGTTCCCCGAGCGTCTCGCTGGCTCTGCTCTTGCTTGTGCCTCCTAGCCCTAACCTGACCTTTGTTTTGTATATTACTTTTGGTATCGTTGTTTTCAGCTTTTGGTGTTACTGCCATTCTATCTTGTGCACTTTGTTTTGTGCATTGTGCGTTTTTTTGGCAGCCCAGCAAGCGTTGCTCTCTTCTTTTGGCTTTCTTTTCTTATAGTATGTTCATTTCCCCACCGACAACGAGAAGGCGATCATGCCGGAGTGCCTGATCAAAGGTTATAATCCAAAAACGGAAACGGACATCCCTAGTGAATTGGTGCAAGCGTATTGGCGCTCCGAGGCTGGCCTTGAAGAAGGGTACTACGAGGCGAAAGTGGTCCTTCTGGCAAGTAAGTAGCCGGCCTTTGCTGTTCCTCTGTGTTTGCCCTCCGCTGCTCTGTTTCCTCAAGGGAGGTGTGTGCGGTTTGTGTAGCTCAGAACTCGATTGCAATACTGGGAAATCATACATCCTTAACATACGATTCTAATAAACGCAATATCGATCGTTACTTCCGACGTAACTATTTTTAATGAGTAAAGCTATACGCACTCCGTCGCGCACCTCGACCGGAAAGGGCTGTACGCATTACGCGAAACTCGTAAAACGAATGGTTACCACGAGGTTTCGAAGCGGTGGCATAGCATAGTGGCAAGGTGTCTGCTTCATACGCAAGTGGGTGGGGGCTCGATCCGCGGATGGGCCCACTTTTTTCTTCTTTTTTTTTTGAACTTTTTGTTTTTGTCGAGGCAATTGGCGATAGATATGGCATTCCTTTTTTACGCTCAACTCTAGAAAAAAAAAGAGTACTGTTGTTGACGAAACTTCGCAGAACTAAACGATGGCTTCCTTTCCGGAGGTGCAATCGGGGACAGCGGGGCTTGGGTTGCTTGCTGGATGCCGCGAAACGGCGTGTACGGTTGAAGTTTTCTAATTAGCAGCCGGACACTGTCGCCACGAAGCGGTGTGAACGCAGGTGGGGGTGTGTGTTAACGAGCAACTCCGCTTCACTTTTGGTTTGGAAAAAGCAATGCAGTCCTCTTCAGTATCGCCTAGGAAGACCACACGTCAAATATTACGACGCAGCTCTGTCTAAATGTTTCTTAAACGGTCCGGCAAACTTTGCAACTCGCCAAGTTGCCGAAAATAATTGACTCAAGCGGGCGAATCTAGGCGCAACCAACAGCGCAGTCCAGGATACGGCATGGGCGTAGCCATCATTGAGGCAAATGTCATCATCATTGCCCTCGTTTTCTTGTTTTAACTTCTCCGGGCGAGCGTAGTGGATTACGTCAGCAACACTTCCTCTTGGCGCTCAGCGGTGTCCACGTGATTGGCTTAACGCGATTGCGCAGCGCGCTTCATGGGAGCCGTCCGGCCGCCCCACCGTGGTCTCGCCGTTACCGCCGTCTCCCGCGTCACAACTGCCGTCGTCGTCTCACCGTTTGTGATTGTCTCTCTGAGTTTTGTCCACACTACAGAAACCACGTGCGCAGACTTATGCTGCAGTTGTGCAGAGATCGTCGAATGCCGTAGACACCAAAACGTGGCGAAGAGTGCGTTGCAGACAGCATTTGCGCCTGGCACACGCCTGCCCCAATGCCGCTGATTATTTCATAGAGGATCATATGACATCTCGTACCACGTGATGGCCACGTTCTTGGGGGCCCGAGGCCAATGTTTTCGGACGGAGCAGAAGTTTTGGATTCTGGTTGTGTTTAAATTAGATTAAAAAATGTATATATCCCATTTTTCGCGAAGCAAACGTCGTAGTGTCTTACGAGGGCTTCTTAATGCGAAATTCCTTATTATCACGAAATTTTCGGAATTGAGCGGAGTTCCCCTTTAACTAGCTCCCCAGTGATACACGCGCTGTCCGAAAAAGGTGACCAAAACGGCATGAGCTCTACGTGTAGTGCGTATAGTCATTTGCGGACGAAGTGCACTATGTAGTGCGGATAGCTTTACTCATTTTTAATTATTTTTGATAGAATGGTAGAGATTATTCACTCTTTAAGACCGGAGACGACGGAAATATTGTGGATTAGGACACACGTCTCAAACTCAGCTAACAACTAAGTTTGAGACGTGTTTCTTGTCCCCATTCTTTCATTCGTCTCCGGTCTTAACAATGTGCAAACTTAAAGGGGGTGCAATGATTTCCAGATTTTGGTCAAACATTTGTGGAAGTTGGCCTCTGACCTTTTTAAAGTAAAGAAAAGAAAACAGATTTCGCCTGCGTGTCCTAGTTGTGTAAACAAAGGTAAATACTGGCATTTCTGGCACCGCTGAACTCACTCCCAGTGTTTAGGGCCACATCCAGTCCCCCTCCTAGTGACGTAATTTGGGGTGCCGTGTAGCTTCCCGCGTGCTCTCTCGGAGTACGCATCCTCTCTCTCTCTGTCTCTGCGTACATTAGCGGGCGTTATGCTGCTGCTTAGAGCCGACCGAAGTCACGTTATCTTTTCGTCGTAGTTCCTTCGGCTGCCACTTGCAGCTGCAGGTGGGGGGGAAAGCTCGTCTTATGCTTTGCGATTCTGCAGCGGAATCACAACATTTTTTTAATAAAGGAGATGTTTTTTCTATCCTCGGACACGATAAACAACGTAAAAATGACGAGATGCAAATTCTTTAAATCGTTGAACCCCCCTTATTCAGCTGCTGCTTATTGCTTATCATTTAGCACGCTCCCCCCCCCCCTCTCTCTCTCTCTCTCGAGGAGATGGCCCACAGGAAGCGACTGATTATTCCTCGGATTTTTGAGGAGCCAGTGCAGCGAACTGTGCAGTTCAAGCCTGTTAGTGTGAAATTACTACAGTATCAAAGATACACTGGTGGCTGATAGGCCACTATTATGCCTGACCCAGTTATGTCAAAATAACTTGTGGCTCCGTTAACATGATTTTATCTTTTATTTTATCTGTGCCTCCGTTAACATGATTCTATCTTTTATTTTTCAAAATCAAAGAGGGCACTGCTCGAGGAGATGGCCCACATGAAGCGACTGATTATTCCCCAGATTTTCGAGGAACCTGTGCAAGTAAGTGGATCTGTTGAAGACATAGACTTGTTTCGAGTTGGTTATTGTGATGATGACATTTGATACCTTACTTCAGTCATATTTTGCTATTTGTAACGCTAAAAACCTGAAAAGAAGTCTTGGGGATGTCTAAAAGTGTTTGTTGAGCCAGCAAAAGAAAAGAAAAGAAAGGAAAGCTAGTTTGTGGTAAATAGACCTATGAGGTGGCAAATAAATTGTTTAAGATCGAAGTTCCGCAAAAGAGGGTAGTGGAAAATGCATCAATTACAAAATGGTTCCACTTTGAGCGGACCCTGACTTTTCAGCCATGAAAGCTTGGTGATGATTCTAGACGGCTGAAAAAATATTCTGGATGTCTAATATTAACCTAGGAAGCCGTGAGTTCAGTTTCATCAGATGCGATGTAGTGGGAATGTTGAATAAAAACAAGAAATTTGTCTTCTTTAGGAGTTATTTTCAAGAAGGTTAGTGGTAACATTACCTCATCAACTCGGCAAACTTCTAAGAGGGTGTGAACCCCCAGTCACACTCTATCATTTCAACTTTGCTGTTCGAAGCGCCAACCATCTTGACCAGTGTAGCATGTCTCCGTAAAGCAGTTCAGAATGCGGCCGCAGCATACAGAAAGCATGACCTTTCAAACAGTAGGTGTTGGGTCTAGGGGGTGTGAAGGGGGTCTGGCCATAGAAACAGCGACTTATACCTCTGTCAGACAGTCACCCAAAAACGACCTTTACGCGAAAGGCTTTTAGGATTTTCAGATGACCATTAAGTTTTACAGTGCCAGACACTGCACGTAAATGTAATTTAGAGAATGTTTACAGCGATTGAAATCTCGTAGCTCGTTTAAATGCGTAAATTATGTTCACGCCAGAAAAAAAAATATTTTGGCGATATAAATCATTTTTTAACTTTTTTTTAAAGGGCAACTTCGGTCCATACTTTTGATTTTGTGATTATGACTGCTTTTAGTGCAGTCAGCGTCCCAGAATTGCAAGGTGTAATTGTTTCTAGTTATTCTGCGTAGTTTTAAAGATATCGACGTCTGAAACTTTCGTTTGGGGCGAGGCCAACAAAACCGAAACTAGCCACTCGAGGCTACGGCAACACTGGAAATCAGCCGCTATGTGAACGTGACGCCAGGATCGTTCTCGTCCAACGAGTATGCAGGCCGAGCGGCACCTGCCTCTGTTGCGCTAGCCGTCTAAAGATAAGAGGTAAGCTGATTTCGCTTTACTTCTGTATAAATGGTAGTTATGCAGCCTATGTAGCGAGAGTTAGTTCGTATACCCAAAACCTAGCGACTCGAAAACCCGTCAACTCGAATGGTGCCGTACTTGGTGTCTGCCACCGTGTGTGCGCTATGCCATACTCATCGCTTGTATTCATTCAAAAGCTAGCGACTGAAAAACGAGTTAACACATTCGGTGCCGTACTCGGCGGCTGTCGATGTGTGTACGGTCTTCCGTACTTGTCGCTAGGCCTAGATTGTCATCGGGGCTCCGTGGATGGAGCAGCATTTCTCTACGCCGCGATGCCAGTGACGTACAGTACTGGGGGCCCTCTCGCTTTCGCGCTGCGGTCAGTCTCTGACACAGAGCTTTGAGGCTCTCCGGCGCGGGCTGCGGCACCCCAACACAGGTGTGCTGGGCTGTACACGTCTGTTTTTTCGTTATTTTTTCCTCGGGAGCGTAAAAGCAGAAGTCTAAGTACACTTGTCGAACAGCGTTCACCCACACCTTCTCCGATTTCCGGTCCGTTGGAAACTGTAAAAAAGCACCTCAGGGTTACGCAGCGGGTTGTTTGAGCAGCCCACAGCGCTACAAGTTGTACTCGGCATTTTTCGAGGAACAATTGGTCAGTCTTGGGCGCACCGAGTTGCTCGCTAAAACGAGTCTTGAAGTCCTCACAAGCTACTAAAGAAAAGACTATACCGAAGCTACACGGGTTACAGATAAAAGCAACGGCTAAACACGCCAATCACAAAACGAAGTAGCGATACTAGCCGCTCAAAGGAGCGCACTCCGCGCAACGGCCGGACCGGAGGGAAAAAAGAAAACAACACTGACGTCCCGACCCAATATTGGTTTAACGATCGGCAACCCACTGGCGGCCCGCTAAGGAGCAGCGTCTCGCAGCGGGTCGCATTTTTATTATCGGGATTAGTTGAGAATGCGGCGTCCCACGGACGTAATATTTTTAGGGTCGTATTTTGTGTCACTACAGCGATACCAGTCATGGATTTCATTTTGATTTTTGGCCAGACTTGCCCATACAGCAAACAAAATATTAAAAAAGACGAAATGACGGGTTCAGTTCAGTGATTCCAGCAAAGTCCGCTTTAAGTCCAAGCAAAGTCGTTTTTCGGCAATTAGTGGCAACCCTGGGCGTCTCCCACTCACTCAGTCCTAACCTTGCTCAGTGCTCCCGCTTCTTTTCGTGCTTCTGCTACGCTTTTGTTCTGTTCGGTTCGGCGTCGTGCTCGCGCTTGAGTTTCATCGCGGAGGTCCTCCAGATGATCCTTCAAAGTCGTATCAGCGCCCAGGTCGCCTCAGCGCTCCAATGGAAGGCGACCCTTTCATAAATCTGGACGCTCCTCGTCGTTAGACATATCGCACGACGCGAGAGTGAGGTACAGATAAATGTATGTCCAACAAAATATTAAATATATACAGTGCAGTTAGCAATACACTATTATAGATGGTAAAATATAAAGTAGAGAAATGAAAGCTAGATAACTACGGTTCTAAGGAAAATTGAGAGGAGGAAAACTGAAGTGCCGGTATCGGTTATGAATTTGAATTTGAATTTGAATTTATTTATCTCTCATTATTACATTGTGAGATGGGACGCAAGGGAAAAAGCTGCGTGTTGCAGCTTGAGGGCCCCCTGCGCCCCTACACACGACAGCAGTGGGCAGGAACAGAAGAACATTTTCAATAATAGTACACTGACACATTCAACGTAATGGGGCACTATGCATATTTCAGTGAAAGGAACAGTTACACAATTCTTACACAAAATGTAGATCTAACAGATGAAGGACATCGATCAATTTTTTCTTGGGGGTTGTTTCTATAGAAATATTATTATGCAAAAGAATGTTGAGATAAAGCGGTAAGTTATAACATAATGATTGGGCGCGATAAGATATGCGGCAAAATGGCAATGACCAAGCAATATTGTGACGTATGTTATATGCGGGTGTGTGACGATTGAGTTTAAACATACTTAACAGGACATCATTGTTAGTCACGACAGCACTCTTATACATACACAACAATTTGAAAGCATAAAGAGAGGTTGACTTCATAATACTGAACTTGAAAAAAATATTGTTGGGTATGCGTGCACCTTGAAACATTCGCAACCAGCCTTACCGCCCTTTTTTGCGCAAGAAGTAATTTGAGTTTGTTTTGTTTTTTGGTTGTTCCCCAGATGATATGACAGTAGGCAATAATAGGTAGTAAAAAGGCATTATAAATGAGGATGTTAACACTTGTCGGAAGCGAGTATTTATGGCGACACAGTACACCAATTTTTTTTGTTCATTTTCATGCGTGTATGTTAAATCTGTGCATCCCTGTTAAGCGTCTCGGAAAACACAACGCCTAAGCATTTCATCGTTGGTACGATATTGATCCTGCTTTGTCCTAGTAGAAGTTGGATATCTTCAGATATTACTCTATTCTTCGTTCGAAATATTATAGCTTTAGTTTTGTTAGTATTAACCTTCAAGTGATTTTTGTCGGACCATTGGTGCAAGTATGAAAGGAATTGATTGCCACATGCAGACAACTCGCCAACCGTTTTTCCTGTTACAAGCATTGTAAGATCATCAGCATAGGCAATATTTTTTACT
Organism: Ixodes ricinus; assembly: GCA_037355805.1. Lineage (NCBI taxonomy): Eukaryota > Metazoa > Arthropoda > Arachnida > Ixodida > Ixodidae > Ixodes > Ixodes ricinus. The sequence continues at coordinate 14,112 of JAZHYW010003377.1, forward strand.
GAAAGAGGAGCATAAAAATATCATTAACATATATCAAAAATAACAGAGGGCCTAAACTACTACCTTGGAGTGCACCAGATGACAGTTTCTTTAGCTCTGATGAGGAGTAATTATGTGATACCAACTGATTACGGTGCATTAGGTAGGAGTGAAGAAGTGATAAACTTACGCCACTGATCCCATAATGATTAAGCTTATATATTAGCACGTTATGGTTGAGTAAGTCAAATGCTTTAGAGAAGTCTACATATATTCCATGCACTAAATGTTTTTCTTCAAATGCGTTGATTATTATTTCTTTCTGCTGACCGAGTGCCATTTCCGCGGATCGATTTTTTCGAAAACCAAAATGGTTGTCTGACAAGACCACATGTTTGGTTAAAAAAGAGTTAATTCTATGATATATGGTTTTTTCTAATCCTTTTGACAACACTGGAAGAATGGAAATTGGCCTATAATTTGACAAATCAGAAGTAGGACCGCCTTTATGTATAACGACGACTTTTGCGACTTGCATTTGTTTTGGCAATACGCCAGTGTAAAATGAAAGGTTGTATATATTAGTTAACACTGGGGCCAATAGATCGATGACGTATATGAATAGATTGATTTGAAACCCATCTTTATCTTTGGCTTTATTGTACCTGAGACTTGTAAATGTGGCAATTACTTCGTTTTCTGACGTTGGGAATAGATATAGGGACTCTCGGACACCTGGTGCCTGGCATGTGTAGTCACCAGGCGTGTCAGGTGGACTACATAGGTTCTTTGTGACGTCAATAAAAAACTGATTGAACTCATTACATAGCCCTTTTCGGGTAAGACATATACAGTGAAACCCGTTTAGAGCGAACCCACGTACAGCGAATTATTGTCAATAGCGAACTCACGAAAAATCTAAATAAAAATGCATGTAAAAAGTACTTTGTATAACGAACAACATATTGGCTATATCAAACTTTTCCCCCCCGCGAAGGCTTCCAAAAACGCAAAATCATTCGTCTTCTAGCCTGTCCCTTCCCCCCCCCCAAAAAAAAAAAGTAAGAAAGAAAGAAAATTTTAAAAGCTCAAGTTGCAAACAAAATTGAGCGAAGAGAGGCGATTCAGAAGGGGACAAAGCTAAAAAATACACTGTGCATGCACGCACAGAAAAAATAACTTTTCATCCATAAACCATTGCTTTCGAAGAAAGGCGATTCAGAAGCAAAAAACACACTCTGCACGCATGCAAAAAAAAAAACTTGTTTTGCGCGTTGTCACAAGGCGGAAGCGACGAGATGAGAAAGAAAAAGAAGCTCTTGACTTACAACGAACGCATCGGGGAAGTTCGTTATTAATAGTTTTTGCTATATCGAATTACTTGCTATATCGAACTGATCATAGCGTTTCCTGCTTTTCGTCATAAACGGGTTTGACTGTATATAAGGTATAACATCCCATGACGTCACTGCTGGCTCGACCTGCCACCTGGGTTCGGCTATAAAAGGGCCTGCACGATGGCAGATTAAACAGAATGTATCTCGCGACTGATGTGATCACTGCTTGCGCTCGAGCCATGGCGCAGCCGACAGGATCTTGGAACAAGTAGGCTTAGCGCTTCCGACGACCGAAATGGATACGCTGAAACCTCCCGAGCCACTGCGACTCTCTGGCAACCTCGAGCAGAACTGGATCAAGTTCAAGCAAAGGCTGGAGTGGTACCTGAAGGCCACGGGTTTTGCGAAGAAGAAGGAAGACGAAAAGGCGGCCTTGCTACTCCATGTCGCCGGAGAAGAAGCGATCGAGGTCTACAACAACTTCGTATTTCTCGACGGAGAGGACAAAGAATCGTACACAACCCTGGTGCACAAGTTTGAAGCCTACTGCATTCCACGGAAGAATGAGACCTACGAGCGGTATGTCTTCAGAGTCACGCAGCAACAAGAAGGTGAGCCTTTTGAACAGTTCCTTCGCGGCTTAAGAACCAAAGTCCAGTCGTGCAATTTCGGAAGCATTACAGATTCGATGCTGCGGGACCAAATCGTGTTTGGAATTTCTGAAAAAAGTTGCGAACAAAGCTCCTACGGGAAGCTGACCTCACGCTTGATAAAGCGATACGAATATGCCAAGCTGCAGAAGTTTCAGAAAAACAGAATCAAGCATGGGAAACAGACGAGAAGCAGGCCGATGCAGTCAGAAGAACAAATGCGGGACAGATGCGTAACAAGTCGAGGAACCGCTGTGGTCGTTGCAATTTCGTTCACGACTTTCAACGGTGTCCCGCCTCAGGGAAAACCTGCCACAACTGCGGAAAAAACAATCATTTTGCTGCGTGCTGTCTGGCGGGTCGGCAAGTGGCAGAGACGCAGAACTGCTGTATAAGCAAGAACAGCAACGGTGGATACAGTAGACAGCTGTCCTGAGAATGATGACTTTGATATTCTGAATGTTGGCGTCAAGAGTTCACAAAGTCAGGCGGACTGGATCGTACGCGCTTCAATCGCGGGAGGAGGGCAAATCATGCTCAAAGTGGATACGGGGTCTCAGGCAAACTTGCTGCCTTATTCACTGTACGCTAAGCAGTCACAAAGCACCAGAGTTAAAGCCCAATCGAGCTGCACTTCGTAGTTACGATGGCGGACTGATAAAACACTTCGGCATGACGAGACTTCGGCTCAAGATCAACGGAAAAGAAGCGTACGTCGATTTCTTCGTTGTGAAGAATGGTCGCCAGCCACTTCTAGGACTAGAGGCAAGTGAGGTGTTTCGGACTGGTGTCGCGCGTATGTACCGTCCACGCAAGACCATCTATTGCAGACAAGTTTTCCAGAGCTTTTGTGGGAACCGGATGTGTGAAGCGCCATTACCATATGGTTCTTCGGGAAGATGTTCAGCCATCCGTGCAGCCTGCTCGACGAGTACCCCTGGCGCTGCGGGAGCCCCTCCGCACTGAACTCCGACGGATGGAAAAAGCAGGAATCATCCAACGAGTCGACGAACCAACTGACTGGGTGAGTCCTCTCGTAATTGTTAAGAAAAAATATGGAAGTCTACGTGTATGCATGGACCCCAGAAGGGTAAATGAAAGCATTAAACGCGAGCACTATCAGGTGCCTCGCAGAGAAGACATAGAGGCAGAACTGGCAGGAGCGAAGTTCTTTACAACATTAGATGCCAAAGCAGGTTTTCATCAGATCCCCCTGCACGAAGAAACATAAAAAATTTGCACGTTCGCTACACCATTTGGCAGATACCGCTACCTTGCGCCTTCCTTTTGGTATCTCATCGGCACCCGAAGTATTTAAAAAAACACTAAGCGAAATTTTCGAGGGACTCCAAGGACTGCATGTGTATATTGATGATCTTTTGATTTGGGGCCGCACCCAAGAGGAGCACAACGTTCGATTAAGGACGACATTGAAAGTAGCCCAGCTTGCCGGGCTAACGTTCAACGCAGAAAAATGCAAAATTTCTCGAACAGAAGTCACTTATCTGGGCGACGTGATCAGCTCCGAGGGCATCAAGCCCAGCACTGCGTTAATCAGCAGTTTGTTGGACATGCCGGTGCCTGAAGACAAGAAAGCGGTCCAGCGTCTCTTAGGCATGATTAATTACTTCAGCAAATACTTACCACACTTAGCAGAAAATACAAAAGTACTCAGAGAGCTGACAAGACAGGACGTTATATTTGAATGGCTTCCAAGTCACCAAAAACAATTTGAAGAACTAAAAGAATCCCTATCACAACATCCCCAATTGGCAATTTTTGACCCAATAAAGCCCACCAACGTGTCTTCGGATGCATCCAGATTTGGAATAGGTTCGATGCTGCTTCAGTGTCATGGTAAAGAGTGGCGACCAATTGCATACGCTTCCTGAGTTCTGACAGATGCCGAGTTCCGATATTCACAGATTGAAAAAGAGACTCTTGCCCTAACCTTCTGGTTGCGAGAAATTTCACCCGTTTGTTTATGGCATCAAGTTTACAGCCGAAACTGATCATAAGCCGCTCATTCAGATCGCCAGCAAGGCGTTGGGGGAGATGCCACCCAGACTTCAACGTTTCTTTCTTCGCCTGCTAAAATACGACTTCAATCTCCAGTTTGTTCCAGGAAAGGAGCTGATATTGGCCGATACGCTGTCCAGAGCCCCAAAGGCAACAAGCAACGAGGATGCTTCGGACGATGTGGAGATCCATGCCACCAATATACTTTTCGACAGAGTGTCGCTAACGACCGTCAAGAGGCTGCAGGAGGCGACTGCACAAGATCCTGTACTGCAGAAGGTGGTTACAGCAATCACTAACAACAAAACGCTCGATGGCGTTTTTCGACACATGACACCAGAGCTGTCTGTCCTTAAAGGCATTGTGTGTAAAGGAGAACGAGTAGTCGTTCCTCGGTCGATGCAATCTGAAATGTTTAAGCGCATTCATGATGGTCACCAAGGAATTTCTAAATGCAAAGCCAAAGCTCGTCGCCTTGTTTTTTGGCCCGGCCTAAATGCGGACATAGAGTCTATGGTCGGTAGATGTAGCATCTGTCAGCGACATGCTTATTCTCAACCTAGTGAGCCAGTGCTAATGCTGTGAGACTCCTTCTAATCTCTGGACGCGGGTTGGCGTAGACCTATTTGAATATGCAGGCAAGCCATCTTTGGTTACGTATGACGCACACTCAAACTTCCTCGAAGTTGAGCCCCTTGATGACACAACAGCGCGAACTATAGTTCAGAAATTAAGTGCCACATTTGCGAGGCATGGTCTACCCATCGAAGTGTGCTCAGATAATGGTCCACAATTCTCGTCAAAAGAATTTAAGATGTTTTCTTCTCTCTATGATTTCCAGCATACAACATCAAGTCCTCGGTTCCCACGTTCAAACGGGCTGGCCGAAAAAGGCGTCCAGATAGCAAAGCGCATTCTGAAGAAAACCACCGAAGGGGAAGAAGATTTCTGGCTGGGTGTCCTTAATTATCGGACAACTCCGCTAGAAGATGGCCGAACTCCGGGTGAGCTCCTCATGGGTCGGAGGCTGCGATCCTGCGTGCTAGACTTCTCGCCGGACGCCAGGAGCGCAAGTGAGGAAACACAAACAAAATGATGGTGGGCATTGTCTGCGTGCTCTCCGGCCAGGTGATATTGTCAGAGTGGCATCTCCGACTGGCTGGATCGTTAAAGCGAAAGTACTCCGTCAAGTTGCGCCGAGGTCCTATGACGTTATCTCAGAAGACAACCGCGTATTTCGTAGAAACAGGCAGCATCTGAAACAAACTCAAGAATCCTTCTGCCTACACGGCGACAGTGACGACGACGAAGATGACGGACACCCTTTGTACCAGGCACCCGAGTCAACAACACTTACATCACCGCCACTGCCACCCCCAACCAGCCAAACAACTGCCTCGAGCTATCCGAACCCACACCATGGACAAGTCCATGGACAACAATTCCGCAGGTCAGCTAGACGGCGTCACTCCCCGACAAGACTGAGTTACGACGAAAGCTTCCATCAAGAACTCGTGAACTCCGTCTCAAGAGGGAAGATGTATCGGTTATGACATCACATGACGTCACTGCTGGCTGGACCTGCCACCTGGGTTCGGCTATAAAAGGGCCTGCACGATGGCAGATTAAACAGAATGTATCTCGCGACTGACGTGATCACTGCTTGCGCTAGAGCCAGTGCCAAAGCAGACGATGCGAGCAGGCGAGCAGCGGAACGACGAGGCCTACTAGATAGCTGGGGCCGTGAGTTGAAAAACCTATAAGTAGAGTGACATATGTACAAAATATACGTGAAACACTCTCTTTTCCAAAAAATACAAAAAATCTTTGATGTTAGATATCAGTACAATCTTTTATTTCAATTTGCTTCTCTAGTGTAGACCGCTGCTGACGAGAGTACGCCTTTAGTAGCCGTATAGGGGTTGCGGGAACTTAGGTTCACGAAAAGGACCTTTACACTAAATGCCTTTTGAGTTGCCGTGTGGCACTGCTTTAATGACATTTACACAAAAGGTCCTTCGGCGTAAAGGTCTTTTTAAGTGCACGTCTGACAGGGCTGTAAGTACACTTTTGAAACTGAGTTGATCAAGATAGTTACCTGCTGAACAGGAAAATTTAAAGCTATTTATAATTCATCACTTGCTCACAAGGGCATCAGGAAGAGGATGAGAATGGCAGTAATGATGAGGACCAACATAGTTTTTAAAGCTCGTGCGTGATCACAATAGGATCAGCCGTGATTAAACAAAGATAAAGCATGCACAATATGTCAACATTGGATGCCTTAACCGCTTTGAACTGGAAATGTGCTGAAACTTGGCAAGGAAAGAACACTGCACCGCCTTTGACTTATGCGTTACGATTTACTGAATGCGGATAATGTGCAGTCAAGTGTTGTAGATGACGATGTGGTTTCATTGTTTACTATTTGTTTATTTTTGATTCCACTTAGATCATTCACTCCAGGCATGCATATGATGAAAGACAGGGGAGTCCTTGCACTGTCTGCCCTCATTGTTTTGCCTGGGGGCAATTAAAAGCAGAGAACAATGTTCATTCG